>JASDQU010411025.1:53-10494 GCA_032191745.1 Picea mariana | reverse complement strand
TGCACTTGCCAAGATTAAGTGAATACCATGAATGCATGGTTGAATCCATTTTGAAGAGTCATGAAAGTTCTGTTTTGAATGATAGCTTAAGGGAAATGTGCCCTATTCCCTCAAGAAATACTAGTATAAATAGAAGAAAGAGTGGACGAGCATGGATGCTCTGTTGTCATGATAATAGGAAAATGGTTTTGCCTTTGAGGGTTACACGAGAATGATTGTGAACAATCATGAGTTGATTGATTTCAAAATAGAGATGTAGGTGGGCTGTGAAATAGACCTATGGCAGCTACACACATGCTTTTGATTATGCATATGGTTAAGTACATCATGGATGTAAGTTAACAAAACCAACATATGTGTGGATAGATAATTTGGACGCATGACAAAGATGCATGTTTATATTCCTTATGAAATATTTGGTACCCAACTAAAGCCAACTCAAGGTTAAGGCTATCACATATAGTGAAGGATATGCAATAAGGAAGTTTCATGCTGAAGGAGTTCCCTGTGGAGAAACTGTGTGAAGACTCTATCAAGAGAACAAATTCACAACCTTATTGACTGTTGAGAATTAAGAAACGAGCTACAAGATTGTATATATATATATATATATAAATCCTGGATTACATTTTGAAAAACATCATGTAATGAATATAAGACTAATAATGAATCTTGACCATTCTAATAACCGAATGGTAATGTGCAGGATGCACAGGTTCATGATTCATTATGGACAAAAAAAGGATTTGCTATTAAAGCATGCTGATGTATCCTAAGAGTTAGGATGAGCCTAACCAAGGTTGCTCAAGAAAAGAGCAGAAAGATCACAATAAGAAGTAGATTGCATAAGTAAAGGGGGAGAAAAGGAGAAACAATTTTCTCACCCCAAGAACCCTAAATTGTTTAACAGAGTCGTAGGTTTAAAAGAGCAGTTGTGGAAGCCGATACCGTTGGTAAAAGGAAAGTAAACCCCATGAGTATGATTAAATGAATAAATGAGTATGTTTAACTGAATAGGCTTGGTTGAATCCATGATTAAGAAAAGACAGTGAGGCCTTAGAGATAACTCAACTGGGATGAAAAGTCTCGGGCGATGTAGAAAGAATTGGAAGAAGGGGAGAGCCCTTAATTCTTTTCTTGCTGAGTATTATGTTTTTCTTCGGGATGAGAAAGTTGGTATGCTAATGAAAGTAAAAAGGTTTTGACACCATAGTGATAAGGGTTGTATTGCTGAAGAAACAATCGAAATCTATTTGTGTTTCACTCATGGAAACATTTGAAGATAATGTGATGAAGTGCATAAAGATATGCTAGGATATTTTGAAGATGTTTTATGAATTTGAATGTTATGATACATGCATTTGGTTTAATATTATAACTAATGTAATTGTGACTATGGTGATGCATGCTATGTATAGAAAGGAATTGGAGTTGTTGAGGAAGACAGTTGCCAATGATGGGCAACCTCAAGCAGAGGATGACCACAGATGGTTGCGGTTGAAATATTGTTGACAGGGCTGTAAAAGTCCCCATAAAGCACTGCTAATGAGGTAAAAATCAGAAGGAGGGTGCTAGCAACCAAGAACCAATATAAAGATATTCGTGCCTATGTGGCACAAGGTATTAAAGGATTTCGTAATAACCCCTTCTGAAATATTTTCTTGTCTTAGTGTTATGGATGAACTTTTGAAAGGCGGTTGTATGCCTTGGATATCCAAGTAAGGTATGATTCAGGAAGGAGAACCTAAATTATGGAGGTATGAACCTATGGTAGTAAAGACTATTTGTAACCCTTGGAATAATTCATGGGCTAATATGTCATGAATGCATTGACCAATGAAGGGAATGCTTAAATGCATTCAGGTGAAACCTTGAGTTTCATGAATGACGATTTAAGGCTGTGACCGATTCAGAGCAGAAAATATGGTTATGCTAAAATAATAATTATAGACAGAGAATCCATATGGTAATAAGTTGGTTGAATTCCAACACACCTTGACGAGAGTGCCTAACCTGAAAAGTGATTTGATTGTTAGCATGCACAATTTAAGAATTGTTTGTGATGACGTTATAAAAGTGCAATGAACATATAATATACATGATAACTAACAATTGGTTTGGTTGAGGAATGTTGAAATTGTAGGAAGCAAAGGGTCTTGGATATGGCAGTGTTGTAAGTCCATAAGGAAGACCAAAATTGCCTGTTGAGCCAAACTGCTATGGGAAGGAAAGTCCCATAATTGGTGAATCTGGTTCCGTGCAGAACAAATCTGAAAATAAATGAGGAAATTGGAAAATATGTGGGTGACAGATTTACAAGAAAAATTTAGAATTTAGAATTTATGATGATGTATCATGAATTTTTGTATACCTGTGATACAGGTGAGAAGAAAAGATCTGTCCAGAAAGGACAAATGAAGGACAAAAAGCATGAAAAATGGCTACCATTGAGCCATGAGAATCCCGTGGTAATCCATGATCGCCTAGAATATGCTGTGTTGAGGTAACACAAGCCAGAGGGATGCCTCGAAAGAGCAAGTTTGAGGGATGCCTTAACTGCAAGGCTCAATGAAGTCTCTGGAATTCTTCCTGTGTGAGAAAACCTTGGTAATACAAGATGGATCACCCAAGGAACCACATAGCAGAGAAGGGGATACCTGAGTTTGGGCCTGGAGGGTGAGTGATTTCAAGGAAGAGGAGACTCTGATAGTTCTTGTAAAATATTGTTTGGGATCATGCACACAATGTGTATGTCAAGGAAAAACAATGAGCCAAAATGACAAGACCGTCATGTGGATGCAAATATACGAGTTGCACAAATAAACATTGTGCTAGATTATGAAAATTTCCTCTTTAATTTTGAACAACAATAAAATGTTTTTGCATGAAATTATGATTTATTTTCTTGTTGTCCAAGATTATTGAAGGCAGGTAATGAAGACCAAGAGTTTGGAAAGGACCTGACCAAGAAAGAAGGTCAAGACTTCTGAAGCAACTGAATGAGAAAGGCATGATAGATGTTACTGAGAAAGAACATTGAGGACGATTGTCCTTTTTAAGGGGGAGGGGATTGTAACACCCCTGTTTCCCCCAACTTGTAATTAATCATTAATTAGGATTACCATGCTGTGGCATGGGAACAATGTAAATGTATTATTGTTTGAATAGCCAAACAACTAATTGTGGGGGTGAAGCCTTGAAAGTAGTGGCCATGATATCACTAGAGGAAATAATGTGAAAACTATAAGAGAGGGTTCATTATATCAAATGACCCCAAATTTCCCTTGCTGAGGATAACAAACCTCCTCTGGTTCCCAAGGAGGAATCAATTAATGAAGAAAGGACTGGTGGTTGAACCATCAACCACCCCATGAATGGAAGCATGGTCTAGCTTTCGAATGTTAGCTTGAAGTACCACAGGGTCCTATAGACCCAGACTGACCCGAGTTTCCTTTTGACAAAAGGAACTATATAGGAAGGATAACCTTCTCAAGGAAGGATATGCGTGCAAGGCACGTAAGGAGATAAAGATAAGAGTGGAGAATGTGATAAACTCTCCAACAGAGAGAATGAGTATAAGGTCACGATCTTGATGTTGAGGAAGCATATGAAAAACCTCGTCGAGGTCGTGAGAGAGAAAATAAATCTCTGAGAGTATGCAGAGAACTGGACCTGAGCAGAAGGTCATGAGCTGAATGCCGAGGAAGCATCTAATAAACCTTGCAGAAGATGTGAAAGAGAAAGGATCGTTGAGAATTGGCATAAATTCCCTAGTGATATCATGGCTTGGAACGGGGGTGGCTAGTGTGCTAAGAAAAAATGCCTCTGAGCCTATGGTTGGGTGGAAAGGCAAACACCCACAATCAATTAGTTGGGTGCAACCTATAATAGATAAGTATTCTCATATCCTATGTAATTGAACTGTAACTGTAGATTAAAGTTGGATATTCTATGAATGTTTTAGGGATGTGCATGTTTGCTTAATGGTTATACTGTATGCCTTTAATTTTTCCTGATTATGTATTTAAGAAAATAAAGAATTATCTGACTTGTACATGAACATGCTTGAGCCATGTGGTGGTTCAAGTTAAAATAAAGGAACTGTGAGTTTGTCGACGTTGGGCATAGTTTCACATGTACATGTCGACTCTCTTAGTCATTCTAAGTCCCTTGGAGGAAGGAGTTCGTTAAAGCTCAGGAGAGATACTGCATGTATGCACAGGCTCTCTGCGAGGCGGGCAGAGACCGAGAACCTCTTAATTTGTAGAGTGATGAATGAGCACAAGGGGCGTGCGAAAGACACCTCTAAGTGTTAAGATCAAGAGAAATAGAGAAAAGTGCCTAAGTATTTTAGAGCTGGTGAAGCTAAGGAAGGATAGCAAGATTCAAGTCTCGAAAGGGAAGATCCTTTCATTTGGAAGACAAAGGGATGAGATTAGTTCTAGAGGAGCCGAAGCTCTTCACGATCGTCGGATATGGAGAAGGGACATGTATGTTAATCCTTATAGCCCTTCGTACTTCGTGGGTTTGATGAATTGGGAATATTTGTCGTATGGAAGGTGAATCCCATGAAGTCTCGAAGTTAATCTGGACTGTAGATCGGAGGATTCCCAGGAGCTATCTCGACCATCGAATCTACGATGTAGTCAGCCTAGTGTTGACCGCTTCGGGAGGACATGGGTATTGTAACGTCAAAACCCTTGAAGCCCGGAGTAGATCTCGACCGTCCATCATAAAGGATGCGTGGGGACAGATCCTTTAGTCTGGAGACTAGACACTCTGAGAGTTTATAGGTGGCGAAAGGATCAAACCACCGAAGTCCCGAAGTGCCAGAATAGATCCTAGGCATTGGCGTAGGAAGAAACACGATAGTAGATTGTTAACTCTGGAGAAGAGCCACTTCGAAGGAAATGAAGTGAGATGCTTCGAAAATCCTTGAAGCTTGAAGTAGCAGAGCAGATATCAGTCATCTTTCAGTCGGAGACACGTGGCTGGAGATCCCGCATTCCAGAGGAGTGAGAGCAGAAGGGTGGAAGGACTCCCGAAGTTGCAGGGATCCAGAGCAGATTTGAGTCGTCTGTTGGTAAGGACACGTGTCACCAAATTCCACACTCTAGAGCAGAAGTACTCCAAAAGAGTTGTAGAGTGGAGGTGCGAGGACTCCCGAAGGTTGGAGTCATGAAATCATCTCAATCATCCGTGAAGGAGGATGTGTGGCAGAAGATCTGCCACCTCCACCTCGGAGAAAAGTCACTGTGGAAGAAAGTGGAGTTGGAGGAACCAGAACTCCCGAAGGCCGGAGTGTCAGAGTTCATCAGAGTCGTCAATTCTCCAAGGACACATGGCATTGGATCGTGAACTTTGGATATTTGCCACTCTAGAGGATTCGCATGGTGGTTGTTAAGAATTTCCCAAAGTGTCGGATGCCAAAATATCTATGGGCCATTGATATTAAAGGAGAGTGTGGACCGTTGATTTGCAAGGGGACACATGGAGGATGGAGGTTCACTCCGTTAGAAATTCACTCTATAGGTTTGTAGCATTGGAGACTTTGGAACTCCCGAAGCGTGGAGTCCCGAAGTAAATCAGAGCCATCGACGCTTTGAGGGCACGTGGCATAATATTGCGTGGTCCAGAGACTTGGTACTCTAGATGAATTGAGGAGAAGTGTTTCAGAAAGGTGTCGAAGTGTCAATTTCCCTGATAGCTTGTGAGTTAGCGAAGGATCAAGCCCAGTCATTAGATTGGTTGGTGGATGGATCTCCACCATAGATTTAGGAATGTTGGAAGCTCTGGGATATCGAAGAAATCAATATGAACCTTATTGAGTTGGATCTACATGAAAGCCACATGGCCTCAACCAATGAACACCTGAGGAACTTGGGAGAGGTTTATTTTCCATCTCTAAGCTCAGTTTTGAGCATGGAGACCATGGTTGGAAAGCTCTGGATGAGAAGAATGGGATAGAGACCCCGAATGGAGGGTTTGAGATAGTTAAGGAAAACGAAATTATGAAGCCCCACCCCTTAAAAGAGCACGTAGGGGTTGGGTGTGTTACATGAGGCAGGGGGGATTCACGTGGAAGCAACTTTAGGGGGTTTTAGGGGATCAACCAGTGGTTAAAAAGAAAAAAATATAGGCAGGGATAAAACTAGTCGATCGGCCTCACAAATTTGAGGACGACATTATGCTTCCTAAGTTCTCGAAAATGGGATAAACGACGATGGTGGGTAGGGAAAATGGTCGTAACCTGGGAATATATTTGTTGAGGGACTGGGTTAAAAGGTCTTGGACATGGTTGGTGATCCCTTTACCCTCAATCCACTTATTATCCAAAGGATGGTTCATGTTAATATTCCAGAGCACCACAGATGCAACCAAGGTTCTGAAAGCTCCATGGTGCGTAGACTCAACGTCGTTGCTACTAAAGATATGGATGCCTTTCTTCAATGCCAGTCATGAAAGAATCGACGAACTCCCAATATGGATGATGACATGACCTTCATCTCCTCTGGAAGAATGTCGATGGCCATATACTAGTCTCACTAAATGTTAGAAAGGGGCTCTCTAGGAAAATTGAACTGTCATGGGGAATGTAGTTTTTATGCAAACGATGGATTATGAGGGCATCCATTTCAAATGCCACATATGTCATAAGCATGATCATCGAGCTTTCAAGTGCATTCTTTCCATGAAACAAAAGAGAAAAGTTTCTCCAGAGGTAGGGAACAAGAAGAGTGGGGCTTTGCAGTTAGGGGAGGCTTCCTCAACTTTTTCTTCTAAGTAAGGTAGAACAACGTCCGGTGTTTGTGGAGCTATGGCTTAGGGTACTAGGGTGGTTTCACAATACCAGGAAGTGGTCTCCTCCACATAAGCGGGAATAAGTTCATTTTCAAAAAGAAGTTCCTTAACATCTTTTGCAGCTACCGAGAGCCTGCTTTAGAAAGGAATGACACATTTGGGTATGCTCCCATGGTTTCCTCCTTCTTTAAATTTGTTATTTTAGTCTTTATCTTTTTTGGGAAAAAAATGGGTTGGCTCTTTAAAGAATATCCCCTTTTCCACTATTTATTCTTCCCCTGCATTAGAACCACCCCTCACACACCTTACTTTAGTCCAAGTCCCTAGCCCTACCCCTTCCCTCCCTTCTAGCCACAATCAAGACTCTTCAATCTTATCCGAGGAAGATATGATGGGATATCAATTGAGAAATCGACATATTCCAGATTTTGGGGAGTCAATTCACAAGCTGGAGGGGTTGGGGATAAACCCCATGCCTTCATCTTTAAGTAAGGGGAGGGGGAGAAAATCCTTCCTCTCAAAAGAACAGACCAGGGCTGCCATAGATATGGAAATTGGTCGTGAACTTTCCATCATTGGGGCCCTTAGAACAACACCAAACTTGGAGGGGGTGAAAAATGAAATTTCTCTCTTTCAATTGCAGGGGTGTGGAAATCCCTTCGAATAAAATTTCCCTCCATAGGCTGGTGGAGTCCTCTCCACCATATATTTTGATGCTTCAAGAGATACTAGGTGATTCAAATTTTCTTGTCCCTCTCTTGGAGAATCTTTTTAAAGGTTGGAATTTCATAGGTTTGGATGCAAAAGGATGTTCGGGGGGTTTGGACATGGGTTGGAGGTCAAGATCGATCAAGCTCGTAAATTCTTGGGGTTTTGAATCAGGGCTGGATGTGACTGCTAGTGTGGAGGACATTGGAAGGAATTTCACAATATTAAATGTATACGGACCCTCACAAGAGCGTATGGAGTACTATGACAATTTTCTAGCCAAGTATTTTACAAAGGAAAGGAATCTCATCCTTAGGGGAGATGTAAATTTCTCCCCTGGAGTTGCAGAATCCTAGGGCTAAAGGGCCCATGCAGATATTTCGTCGGACTATTTTAGCCACAAATTGGGAGCATCGAGTTTATTAGACATTGCTACCACAAAACTTTCTCCAAATTTGAGGAACAAGAGATTGGGGGGAGATCACATCACAAAAAGGTTAGATCACTTTCTCATCTCTACCTACCTGGTGGAGTCCCCTCTTCTTTTCAGACAATGGGTGCTACCCAATCTTTCTAGAAGTCGTAGGAAATACATGAAAACCAAAGATCCCTTTCAAATTCAGCTCTTCCTAGTTAAAGGAGGAGGAATTCATCAATCTAGTAAAAGAGATATGGATTCCCCTTAACCAAGAAGAATGGGCAGCTGCCCAGTTTGCCCAAAATTTAAAAAAGGCCACGATTGAATGGACTAGGAAGAAGAAGTAGTTGGACAAACATGAGATTATTAGCACATAAGAAGAATTGGAATCAACTTACGAAATATATGGTGGAGGTTCCTCATCTCCTAAAGCCAAAGAGGCCTTACTTTCCTTAGAAAAGAAAAGAAGGAAGCTCCTGGAAGAAAGAGAAGTCGAGTGGAGGCAAAAGAGCAGAGCACTATTGTTACAAAATGGGGACGAGAACACTAAATTATTCTAGGCTTATGGAAAGGGAAGGAAGATGAAAAATACTATTTGGGGCCTTAAGGACTCTTATGGCATAAAAATTACATCATTTGAGGACCTGACATAGCCAGGATCACAACATTTCAAAAATATATACTTAGCTGAAGGAGAACAATAGATTCCATAGTTCATATGGCCCTTTTTTTCCCATGGTTTGTGGAAGAGAAAGACAATAAGACTCTTATGGAAGAAGTCTCAGAAGAGGAACTCAAAGAGGTCTTGCATTGTTTTCAAAAAGACAAGAGTCCAGGTCCAAATGGGTGGTCAATGAACCTCTTTGTGGGTCTTTACGATCTCATTGGGAAGGATATTCTAAAAGTTGTCGAAGAATCCCAAAAAAATGGGCATATCCATCCTCCGCTAAATGCAACCTTCATTTCCCTTATTCCCAAAAAGGATGATCCGCAATCCTTGGAAGACTTCAGACCTATCTCCCTTTGTAATTGTATTTATAAGGTAATAGCCAAAATTATTAGTAGAAGGATAAAATTATTCCTCTCAAAGTCCATGTCACAAAAGTAGTTTGGTTTTCTGGAAGGTAGACAGATCCACAAAGTAATTAGAGTCTCACAAGAGGCCTTACATAGTATCAAAACCCATAAATTAAAAGGGGTTGTGCTCAAGATATATCTCTCAAAAGATTACTACAGAGTCAGTTGGCTTTATTTGAGGATGTTATTATCTCACATGGGTTTTGATATCCTTTTTACAAATTGGATTATGAGTTGTATCTTGACAGTGTCTTTTGTTTTCCTTATAAATGGTGTGGTATCATCTTTCTTTACATTGGAAAGAGGCCTAAGGCAAGGTTTTCCTTTGTCACCTCTCCTGTCTCTATTGGTGGCAGAAGGGCTCAGTAGGGCCATTATTGAAGAAAAATCCAGATGGGAATTTATTCGAGTCTCCTTATTGCCAACTCTAAGGCTCTCCCACCTTCTCTTTGTGGATGATGTACTGATCTTCTACAATGGACTAAGGCGAGATGCAGAGAAGTTAAGGTCTATTTTGGATCTTTTTAGTCGGGCTATAGGTATGCAGATAAATGACCAAAAATCCACTTTGTCAGCACACCTCATGGAGGATGTGGAGGAAGGAGTTTACAAGGAAATTTTCCCTTTTTATTCAAGACCTTTCAATGAAGGGTTGAAGTATCTTGTTTTTCAATTAAAACCCAATAAAAAAAAAGGAGGATTGGAGCTGGCTAGTATCCAATCTAGAAAATATATCAAAATCATGGAGCTTCCACTAGTTATCTAGAGTAGGGAGAGTGGTCTTAGTTAAGTCAGTGTTGGAAGCTATCCCGGTATATTGGATCTTTTTGGCTTGGGTTCCAAAAGGAACATTGGAGAAAATCAGGAGAATCTATTTCATATTTTTATGGGTAGGTCAAAAGGAAAGTTTTGTTATGCCCTAGATCAAATGGGAAACAATGGAAACCCCAAAGCTCTTGGGGGGGTGGGGCTTGAAAAATATTCACAAGTTCTCCAAATCCCTTGCATCCAAAGTAGGTTGGAGAATGATTACCATAGAAATTATATGGACAAAGGTGGAAATCAAAAAATATATTATTCTGGATTGATCCGGATTATTTTCAGCACGAAATGAGAGCAGAGATATAATAAAGAAATGCACAGAGATATCGCAGATATTCAACAATATAACATAAATGTATCAGATATGCAACCATAAACATAGATATACAGTAATACACGATTTCTATTAATGAAAGAAATGTACAGAGACTGTAAAATATAGAGTGAAAGATTCGCTAGAATGGTGGTAGCTTATCTTTGAGAAGAGATGTGACGGCTACTCGCATTCACAAGAACATGATTACAATGAGGCTCTGAAGGCCCTTTTACAATAAACGGGAATTCCAAAAGTCCTAAACATCCAAAAACCTAACCCTAGGAGATGAAGCGCCAAAA
>JASDQU010411024.1:0-10505 GCA_032191745.1 Picea mariana | reverse complement strand
CACCTAGTGTGGGCTACGTCCACCAGAGAAATTTCCAGGTCCTTCCTTTATTATTATCCAACAAATGAAGGGATACAACCTACTGTAAACCCATTGTAACTTCCTCTTCGTTCTCTCACGGTCTCCTATCTCAGAATACAATATTCTCTATCATACCTAGCCGCAATACATTTCCCTCATAGGAGAGGGTTTCCTTCTAGGGAAAAAAACCTAACATAACTTCTACCATTAGATCTGCAACCTTATAATGAATGATCCAGGTTTACAATGAAATTACAATATACTTTTACAAGGCAATTTTTCCTTCGGGGGCTTCACCCCCGAACCCCGCAGGGGGGGTAACCCCCCCTGCACTCCCCCATGTGGATGAGTGTACATTCTTATGGGTTGTAAAGTCTTCATCGGGTATAAACATGGCTGAAAACAAAGACCTCTGAATCAGGAAGATAATCAGTGTCTACAACCAACAACAAGGAATTCGTTGAAATTCATGGGCTATTGGAGGTTTCCCAACTAATCCACCTGCTATAGCCTGTCACCTAGATGAATAACCATCCTTTTGGCATATAAAAGGAGGTGTTGGGGTCTCATTTCCAATCTAAGCATAAGAACAGTGAAACTCTATCTAATTTCACTTCCCCTCCTTTCCCAAGATATTGTTTCCTTTTGTGAGATATTGCCTCAGCATACCCTCATCAGCCCCTTCTTCCTCTATTTAACCCATTCCCTTCCATTTAAGTGACGAGAAGGTTGAGAGAAGAAATCCATACAAGGTGCACTTGGATCATGGTAAAGAGGAGCGAAGACCAGGTTCGTGGAATGGTGGCCAACTCAGATTGTGAGGTATAATATTTGTATTATGAATAAAATAATCACATTTTCTTGTCCCAAATGATGGTGTTTTGAGTATTTTTATTGATTTATACTTGACATTTTACATCTAACCCTAACTTATATATAGAATAGCATGCTTGTAGTTCTTTGTTTTCCTATATTTAGATGCAGGTCAGCCTTAGGAGGAGACATGCAGTTAGTGGAACTTCCAAACTTGAGGAGATCATCACCAGACATGGGATCAAAGGTATAGTTACTCGATCTCTTCTCCATTTTCTTTCTTTACATTAGTTTTGGTATGTTTGGGGTAGTATAGATAATTGATTATATTTTAGACAATTATTCACTATGTCTACATCTTGAACCCTGGTGTAGTTAAAGGGGGGGTTTCCCCACTAGCAGTATGGGGGAAGTCCCTCAACAAATGTTCTTCTCCGCGTCCCCAACATTTCAACGGTTCTCTCCTTTGATCGTCGGTCTTTCCTGGGACTAATACAAAGGGTTTATTTTCACTTAAAGATGGAAAATTCTGTTGATACACACTTTTAGTAGGAAGGCTCATGTTAGAACCTTTCCCATGGTTCCTAAACCTTGAAAGTTTAAACCCCTTCTTCTTGAATCCCAAATTTATTTCCTTTTTCCAATCCTTATGAGGTTTTGCCTTGTGCTTGAATTTCTCATAGCATAAATTTGCCTTCCTGATGATGTCTTCAAGAGTCTTGGGTTCATCAAACTCAATTTTGTCTCGATAAGTTTGAGGTAACCCGCTAATGATTCGTTCCACCTTCTCCTTTTCATCCTTGATGTAAAGCACATACCTCAACAGCTCAAGGAATTTGTTGACATATTCATCAATGGTGAGTTGTCCAATTTTGAGTTCATAGAACTCCTTAGTCCTTTCATCAAAATACCTTTCAAATAGGTACCTTTTCTTAAAATACTTTTTGAATTGTTTCCATGACAACCCCTTCTCATGAATTCCTTTCACATTTCTAAGGTCCTCCCACCAAATGGAGGCCTTAATTTCCATTAAAGTTAAAGATGGTTATTCGGGCCTTTAATTTCTCAGAGTAGTCATGAACTCCGAAGTACTTATTTAGGTTGAGTAGCCAATTTTATGCTTCTTCCCCCTTCTTAATCTCTCCATCGAAAGTGGGTGGTTTACCTTTCTTAAACTCTTCAGGGTCATGTCTCCTAGAAAATTTCCTCCACTTTCTTCTCCTATGAGAATGTAAACTAGTCTCACTGCTAGATAATTCATTGGATTTGTATATTTCCTCGTTAGAGGATTCTTAAGTTGAATCCTTGGCATTAGCATGTCTCTTGGATCCATTTTGGGCCTTCTTTGAGGTGCTTCTTCTCATGTTACTATTTTCAGGACCACGCTTTTGTATCTTAGGTGGACTTTGGGTTTTCTTAGTATGATGTCTATCCACCTTACTAGTTGTTGGCCCATGTTGCATCTACCTTTATATATCGCATAGGCTTTCCAGTAGGACTACATTAATTTTAGTTTGTTTTTCTTGTTCTTTTATCATCCTTTCATTGTCTTTCATGCAACTTTGCAATTCTGCCATAAGGCTTCTTACTGTTTCAGCAAAGTCTAGAGGGATTTCCACCACCCTCCTATCATCAGATTCTTCTTCTCTATTGTGGGAGATTTCTCCCCACTCATGGTGTGTTATCATTATTTATGTTGTAGTTTTCCTTGTTGTCCACTGACTATTTAACTATTGATAACAACATTTTATGTTATTCAACTATCCTCAATATTTATGAACAACACAGGTAAATTTTTTTATTTTTGGAAGTTTAAATTAGCTTCATTATTCCACGTATAACAAAAATATGTAGTTCAGACTCAGAATATGTAAACAACAGAAGGTCTCACTCTTTTAGTAGTAAATATTAAATAAGCTCTTATAGGTGGGTAGGGTAGAATTCCCTGCCCCTTAAAGGTTTTATATTAAATTTCGGTATGTTCTTTCATGAGCCTAAGTAGGCCAAGTGTTGTTGCCTTCTCTTGTGGCAATATATCACACACCCGAGCCCCTAAGTAATCTTTTAAGGGATGGGGTATAAAATTTTTCACTTTCCTACAACTTCTTTGAGTTCCTTGAATAAGGGCACCATTTCCTTATGCTCTCTAAGAGATTTCCAATAACTATAAACTCATCCAATACCAAGTTATGAGTCTAAATTTATGGCTCCCTAAACATCTCAGGGTATCCTTGGTCAAAGGCCATGTGGTGCCCACGTGGCTCCACCTCATTCATACCATCCTACATGGTACTGAAACGACCTCGGTCATCATCCTCTAGCAATGACATGGCCACTAGAGGGGTAGTTGTAGGGAAATGTATCCCGACCTTCATGGGTAACAAGCCTTCGACCCCTACGATATTCTTGTACAGGTCTAAAAACTTCCCCGAAGCTCTGAATTCCAAAGGAATATTTCCAATTAGAAATCTATGGTGGATATTCTATCTGCCCTTGGATTTGATGGCCAAGATTCATTCGTTCTTAACATGTAACTTACACTTGAAAAGGGGGGAGGTGTCCCACACTTAATTCGCGACCAATCCAACAATGCTAGATCATCATGGCATATGTGCCCTATCCAATCAAGGTTGGACACAACACATAAGGATTTCGGTAATTCAACACTTCGATGCTTCGACACTTTGGCACTCAATGCACCATCCCATATCCTCACATCTCTCGGAGTCCCGAAGTTTCAAAGTTTTGGGCTCCTGAAGTAAGACTTCGTCGAAGTACTTACATTATCCTTCCACTAGTTGATCAAATGGTTGTGAAGGGTCCCCAACATATCCTTAGATCGATGACTCATATTTCTCATGAATTCTTCCCCACGATCTAACAGTTGATGGGTTTTCGCCACTTCGTGGATTCGCGAGTTCACAACCCTTACCATTCTTAACCCTTTGATACTCCAAAGTATTACCTGTCGAAGGGGTCATAAAGTGGAGATGATTTCTTATTGTTGGTTAATGTTTTTACTTACTCTATCTTTCCACTATACGCAATCTAACGATCGAGAAGGGTCCCGAGGGATCCTTAAATCTACAACTTGAATTACTTCGCAGCTTCAGAATTTGAGGATTCGAGCAGTTTAACACCTTTTTCACTCCCATATTAGGTCAACATCGAATTTGACTGTAGTGTATATCCAACGGCCAGGATGGATCTCGATGTTTCTTGTATCGATGGCTCGCGTAACATTACGACTGAAAAACTAGTCAAGTTTTAATGATAAAGCAGATCCCATGACAATGGATAGGAAACCTCCATCTCTTGGTCAACCATCTATTCACCATTTCAATTGGTTTCCTTCGGTGACATTTGCATGTTGTGAGGTTCCAACATCCCAAAGTCTCAAACATCTGAAGTCACAAAGCCCAGAAGGGTTATCTCCCTTTTAGCTTAGCGTAGGGTTCCAAGGTCTTGGTCATATGGGGCTTTGACAAGCCTTGACAGATATAGTCTCATATCTTATATGAGACTTGGTGAAGGCCATAGACTTGAGCTTGCGGTCACTAGGGATAATGGTTTTAAGGAAGTGTCTTTCACTTCATAACCCAAATCTTGTAATAGGACAACGGTAATTCCAAGGGATTGGCAGGTTCAGAGTTATCCCATAGAGTCTGTCTTGACTCTATATTTCCAGGTTTGGTCCCGAGATAGTCCCTAGAGTAATTTCCAACCAACACAAGGATCAAAGTATTATACTCCCAAATTCATTTAAAGCTCATTTCTAACAATTATCCTTCTCTAAACATAGGTAGGTAGAAAGCCATCTACAAATTATGAAATTGAAGCTTTGTTTCCAATTTCCTAGACCACTAGGCCATCAGAGCCACAAATTCTACCATTCAAACAAGGTAAATGAATTTTCCATCATCTATCTCAAGAGAAAAATGCATAATACAACAAAACAACCAAGATAACGTAAAATCTCATAGTCACACTTATCTGAAATTGGAAATTAGTTGGCAATTATAGCCAACCATAGACATTGTTTTCTCTTTGAGTATACCTCAACTGGCCACCCCGTAGCTAGACCATGATGCCATGAGATAGATGAAGTTTTCCTCTTTTCTAATCTACAAAAAGGGACAAAGGTTACTCCCCTTTACCCACAGGGCCCTCGCATTTCAATTTTCTATCCACCAAGAAAGGGAGCCTTAAGTGATTTCTTACTCAATCATTGCATCTACGTTTATCAACTTGATTAGAAAACACTGCCCAAATGATCCTATACCCAGAACAACATATATTTCTCAGTCCTCCTCTGAACCAAAGAGCCTCGCATTCTCTTCTTTATCTAGAATAGTCTTTCAATCCATTTGTATGCATATTCTACCCTCTGCCCATGATTTTCTTGACTTTTCTTGCCTTCCCATCAAGATTTAATGGGTCATATCAGGAATTTTATAGACAAGTACTCTGCCCATCTCCTCATTTACTCTAGAGGAAGACTTCCTAACCACCAGCTTGACTAGTAATTAACTTTTTTGGGCTAGAAGGTTGTTTTAGGTCCGAGAAATTAATATCCAGCTGCGTGATGGTTTGGCAAGGTCACCTCAACCATTACTAATTCCCTTTACCATCCCCCATCATGCATCATGATCCATACTAGCCACCTCCTTTCAACAGTTATGCCACAATTTTCCATTTTTATTTAATAACAGAAAATACACACACACACACACACACACACACACATATATACATTTCCTTTAATAACAAGGTTGATTGTCTTTCCAAACTTCTCATGATGGGTCTATCCATAGTATTTATCCAAATATAATTATATTTACAAGCTGGGGGAAATAGGGGTATTACACTCAACCCATAAAATCTCAGGGTCCCATGTTATCATCAGAAAGGACCCATCATGTTGGTGGTGTGCCACTCTAATCATAAATATATGATCCTCCTACCTAGATTGCATCGTCTACTCCTGCATCCACATGTTTTAATGCCTCAAAGAATTGTCCCCACTATTGATGATCATTTCTTGCCAATATATCTCAGTAAATTCAACCAAACCAACTCTAAGATCAAACATCCTAGAAAAGTCTATGTGGTCACAAAATGATAAGTAATCAATGACACATAACCTCCAGGTATCAAAAGGGAAAGCCCTAATACTCCAACACCCCCAGCCTACTGCAATCATCCAAGTATTGCCTAGAAAATCTCTCAACACATCATCCACAAAGTCTCTTCATGCAAACCTTTCTGAGACCATCTTATAAGTGATAAAGTCATGAGGGTCCCAAAATAACCTGTATGATGTGAAACACCCTCTACTCATAGCCCTGATATTCTAGGTGACAACACAAGAATCCACCTGACTGACTCTAATAAGTCAGGAAATTAATGTTATGAAATGAGACACACTTCCACACTAAACCTAGCAGAAGAGAGGAAGAAAGATTTAATCAAAAAAAGTAAATGATACAACAATCACACAATACATAGATATTTTACCCTAGAAACCCAAACTGGGAAGACCAACATTCCTTGATCGTTCTCCTCCTTGTTTTCTTATCCATTCATAATAAAAGGTTGCATGTCTAACCTTGTTCCACACCTAATACACAATTGACATCATACCCTCTTACTTATACAAGAACAACCCTGTATCTAATTCAACTTACATTTGCATGACCAACAACCTCTAAATTGCAGACACTTGGCGATTAGCAATTCATAATCTAAAGATTCAATAATAGTATTTACAGCCTTACAACACACCTCTTTATAGGCTTTACAGCAAGAAAAACCCTAAATAAATGGTGCCCAAAAATGGTTATAGATCCATGCATATCATTAGCTACAAATCTCATGAATCTCGAGAATCTATTACAGTCGACTACCAAGTCATATTACCCATCAACTACCAGTCGACCTTCATTCAGTCTTTAGTTAGTTTCCATACGCTCTCTCGTTGACCTCTTGTTGGTTGACCTCTTTGACTTGTTATCGAATTGCCTCAACCTTCAACTTTGACTTTACCTGGTCAACTAAATTTGACCTTCGACTTGGACTGTCATTTGATCCACCTCGATTATACTTTCACTACAAAGAATATAACAACCCAACATTCTCCCACTTGTTGTCTTCTTTGTTGAAACCAAGAGATTCCTGAACTTTCATTCACAGATCCAAGGAAATAATTCCCATTGCCTCTTGCCTCTCTACACCAAGATAAATTCACAACACTCACAGACTTGGTCAACGAATCTGCTATGTTTTCCAACGTGTTTAGTTTCTCCAGCAGCACCTTGTTTCTTTCCGCCATGTCTCTCACGAAATGGTGTTGTACATCAACATGCTTAGTCTTAGAATGATAAGTAGTTTTCTTTGCCATAAATATTTTTCTTTGATTGTCGCAACTTATCTTCATAGCTCTCTGCTAAAACTCGATTCCTAAACACAACCTTTGTAGCCATACTTCTTCTTTGCTTCCATGAGTGGCTTCCATGTATTCATCTTCTATTGTTGACAAGGCTATGACCACATGTCTCTTACTCATCCAACTTATTGCTCCACCAAACATCTTGAATACATATACATTGTTCGACCTCCGTCGATCCATATTTCCAACCAAGTCGGTGTCGACAAATCCATGTACATTTAATTTACCTCTGTCACCTCCAAGTTTTCCTTGGTAGAATATAACATAATATTTCGTGCGACACAAATGTATGAATACTCTCTTGAAAATTGTCCAATGCTCCTTTCCAGGTGTCGACATGTATCTTCTCAACAGTCCCACTGCATGGGAAATTTGTTATCGAGTGGATACCATCACATACATTAGACTACCAACAACACTTGCATAGGGAACAAATGACATGTCCTCTATTTCTTCATGTGACTTTGGACACTATTTAGTAGTTAGGCTTGCTCCCATAGAAATCGACACCTTCATCAGCTTGCAATCCTGCATGTTGAAATGTTTCAAACTATTTCAATACACTTTGTCTAGTTCAACTAGAGCTTTCTAGCTGCTTGATCTCTCATAATCTCCATTCCTGGAATGAATTTATCTGCACTGATATCCTTCATGTCAAAATTGGAGGATAGTTGCCTCTTCACCTCCTTTATCACATCCATGTTGTTTCCAAACAACATGTCATTGACATACAAATATACATATATAAAATGTCCACCTTCTTCTTTGGAATATATCCAATGATCATCTTTGTTTCTCACAAATACCAAACTAACGATGTACGTGTCAAAATTTTGGTACCACATCCTTGGTGATTTATTTAGACCATAAAGGGATATTTTCAATTTACACACCAACTCTTTCTTTCCCTTTACTACAAATCCTTCAGGTTGTTTCATGTCCTCTTCTAGGTCCTCATGCAAGAACATTGTCTTCACATCCATTTGTTTTAGTTCCAAATCAAATGTTGCAGCCAAAGACATTAGTACTCTAATGGAAGTTAAGTTTTCAACAAGGTAAAAAATATCACCAAAGTCAACTCCTTTGACTTGGGAATATCATTTCATTACCAGTCGATCTTTGAATTTCTCCACTTGACCTAACACATTCATCTTCTTCTTGAATACCCACTTGCTACCAAAATTCTTTCTCCACTAGGAAATTTGACTAAGTCCCATGTCTCATTCTTGTGCAAAGATTTCATCTCTTCGACCATGGCGTCCTTCCAAATTTTATCGTCTATCAATTCAATTGCCTCACTGACCAACTTGAGATCATCGTCGATGGAAGTAACATGAATGTGGAATGGAATTCGAGAGGACTATACCTTTTGACTGGTTTTCTTAATATTTCTGACCTCCCTACAACCAGATTCAGTTGTTCCACCTCTTTGTCTGATTTAGTTGACTCATCTTAATCATCTTCTTTGTTCCTTAGTTCAAACTACACCGTCTCAGGATTATTCTCGGTCTGAATAATTTCTTCAGGATCGGTCTTACTTCGGACTTCTCTAAAGACCACATCTTGGTTGTACATTGTTCTCCTTGATGCAAGATCCCAAAGCTTATATCCTTTCATTCATTCTTTGTATCCAATGAAAATACATTTGACTTCCTTCTTGTCCAACTTGCTCCTCTTTTCCTTGGGAAAATTGTTACACATTATTTTCATCAATCTTGTGACCATTAATGATGTAAGCCTATATGTTTCCTTCATAGGGGTCAGTGGCATTAATTCCTGAAAAAATAAGGGAGAAGAACTTTCCTTGAGAGAATAAGTTGTATTTTCCTTTGTAAAAACCCTATTAAGGAGGATTCATGCAGGCTGCTATATACACAAGGTGTGGAAATGTCTGATTTTTGGAGGTTGCATTATAGCTAGGCTGTGTAGTCTTCATGGGATACACTATATCTAGGGTGTAGCGGCCTTTGTACGTGGGAAAAATGGGTGTCTTCTCGATGCTTCTAGAAGATTCACCCTCTAGAATGTTCTTAGGTGATGGTAGCACTATATAAAGGGGTTCAAGCAATGTAATGGGACATGAAAAGAAGTATTGTATTTGGAGTTGAAGCTCAATAGGAGGATGCCCCCTCGAAGAGGCAAGTGAACAGGAGAGGATCCCTTCCATAATAGGATCCATTGTATGGCGTTTCCCTACCTCAATGGTTTCTATAATAAAGTTGTGGTTTTCTATATGGTTTCATATATCTTGTGTGGTGATTCTATTCAGATATATTTGGATCTATTGTAATATTTTGTATTCAGGTCTTTGGTTCTTAACAATTGGTATCAGAGCACTTTCCTTGGTCGGAGTTGTGGGAAACTATTTTTTATTTTTGAAGATTTTTTTTTTCGGAGAAGAAAAAAGAGGGCTGCGAAATTATAGAAATTTTCAGTATATTTCTGTGAAAAAATTGTAGAAAAGGGTTGTATATCTGAGTTCCTCTCAGAAAAACACCCAATTTAAAAAAAAAAAATCGTCCGAAATGAAGTCCGGAAGGTCAAGATATTGAGGTTTTAAAATCTGCATTTTTTCAGGGTTTTTTCTGCGGACGGCGACGCGATTTATTTTTATTTCTGTAGCATTTGGAGGCCGAATTTGCCCAAATAAATTACAGATATGATTTCTTCTCACAATTTCACCCAATTTCAAAAAAAAATCAGCCGAAACAGAGTCTGGGAAGTGAAGTTATGAGCATTTTGAGTTCAGCAGTTTTTTAGGGTTTTTCCAGAAAAAAACTGCGATTTTCTGTCGAAACTTCTTGGGTCTATTTTTTGAGTTTTTTCGTGATGGCTGCAGGACCGAAGAGTTCATAGGGTGCTCAGATGGATATTTCATCTCAAACCTTGAAAGAAATTCTTGAATCATTCAAATCCCAATTGGATGATAGATTGGATGCAATTGCACATGGCCTCACAAACAGCCTCACACATAGCCTCACAGATAGCCTCACACATGGCCTCAATGATAGTTTTCGTAGTATTCAAGATTCATTGAATAACATGCAGGAGAGATTTCTTATGGAGGGTCTCATGAATGAATATAATCAAGAAAGATATGCTTGGTATGATTTTGAGGACGATTGTGATGATTGGTATATGGATAGTTGTCATTTCTGGGATGACAACCACTTCCATATTTTATTTGATGACTCTACTCCACCTTCTGTAGAGAACATCAATG
>JASDQU010411023.1:0-10479 GCA_032191745.1 Picea mariana | reverse complement strand
ACTGTCCACGATCCAATGCAACAAGTCCCACTCAATTTGGATACTCCAGCAAGACGTTATGCTTGTTTTACTGGGAACACCTTCTTGAGACTAGTCAATAGGACTAGTCACATACCCTATCTTACACAAAGTGTATCTACAAATTTAAGATGACCCAGAATCTGAAATTTTTTCCACCGATACCTTACTAATTTCTATAAATTTCCTCTAGATTTCAGGGTCTGAAACGTTACAGAAAAATTTTTATAGCGAAAATTCCACAATGACTCATTTCATGATGATTCCAGAGCCCTATCTTGTACAGGCTGTATCTCCGAAAGTATAAGGCCTCAAGAGCTGAATTTTGAACCCAACGTACCTTGATCCGTCCTCTAAATACCCTCCAAGTGGTTCCTTCTGAAACGTTGTAGAAAAAAAGTTATAGCGAAAATTCCACGGTGTGTCAGAAGTAGCAGCGAAACCCCAAGACCTTGAGCTCTGATACTATATGTTAAGAACCAAACATCAATATAGCATGGAAAAACCTCAGGAAAAGTACTCAACGCCTTGAAACAGAGATAATTTCAGATAATAAACCTCTTCGAGGGGGCAACCTCCTTTTACCCCACTTAAATGTTCAAGTACAAGATAATTCAAAATGAAAATGTCTCCTTGGTATATATAGGAGACTAGGAGGTATAATTACAAATAATGGCCTAAAGCTGACATAATTAAAATAACATTACTAATCTAAATTACAACTAATGGCATAAAGCCGACATAAATAAAATAGCATTACTAATCTAATATGCCCCAATTAAGGGGTAATGGGCCAGCATTAGGGCTTAACATGGTGTAACACACCCTGACCACCCACAATCCGGGGTACGCCACCTTCAAGCCCACCCTTGGACTTCTTTCTCTTATCATAACTTTTTAAATCAATAAGGATGCATAAAAAGAAAATATTTAATGACATGCACAACAATAACCAACAAGTATGCATATTCTAAAGATTCAATTAAATGATAAATAAATACACAAGGGAATACATTCATATACAGGTAAATAATACCATAACAAAGAGCACTTATCTTTATAAATATGACACCAACTGGCTACTGCTCCAAATCGCAACAACAGTGTCATCCCCGAGCCAGGGCTATGAATCCACAAGGACGGTTCCATAGTGTTACTTGCCTTCCCCAAACCAGTCATCACTCCATCTCTCACAGGATTTCCCAGCACTCACAACAATCCAAATACCCATCTCTCTTCTACCCATCTTGCAACACCCAAGAGAATGGACCTCTAACCTTCTCTGCCATGCAGTCCCTCAAGTAGTCATTTTCCTTACTTTGGGCTCTAGAACAACTAGTCCAGAATTTCAATGTTGGAACTCTCAGGACTCGCAGATGTGAACAACGTTGGACACAGACCAATCCATCTTAGACATGCAAGCCTCAAGTCTTGTATGGATTACACCAACGACCTCTATAGCCAACAATACCATGGTTTCTCTTCGAAAGTTTGTTTCCCTTTCCCAAGACAAGACGCGGATGAGAATGGATCAATGAATGATGGGTAAGGACGAGATGAATGAACGAGTGAGAAAGTGAATGAACACATGAACCATTGATCAAGTGGATGATGAACAAGTGTATGAAGGAGTGAAGGAGCAAATGAGTGAAGGAGCTATCAGCCAACCCCCCCAACAGTCCAGGGGTGGGTTTAAGTATTTCGTGGGGAATCAAGAACCTCCTGGCCTCCCCCAAGAAGATCACGTAACAGATCCCCTCCCTTACAAAAAAGGTTAATTAGAATAGGAAAATAACATGTATTCCCTCAATACCCCTCTCTTGTGGAATCATTACCCCACATAACTCTAGTCCTTGTCTGTCTAGCATCTAGCGATGTATTTATTATTAATAATGATCCAACATTACATTTCTTGGAAACACTGGCTTTTTTAATAATTGTTTCGACACTCTGACCTCTCATCATTGTAACAATACATTATTTAAAATGGGGATTCAAAACCCGGGGTGTTACATCCCCTTTCCCTTATTTTGGCACTGTCCTCAGTGCATATACAAAATAGAGATCAAAATCTCAAATTTTATTCAAAAAGTTATGGGTACTCTGCCCGCATGGCATATTCATGCTCCCAGGTAGCATCTTCATGACCGTAGCAGGTCCACTAAACTTTTACCAGCTCTATAACTCGATTCCAGAGCATTTTGACCTTTCTGTCCAATACCTGCAATGGTTGAACCTGAAAGTCACCTTATGTCTCTACCTAAATCAGATGCCAATCAATAACATGGTTAGGATCATGTACATATTTATTTAGTAAAGAGACATGAAATACATTATGCACATTCATGGAAGGAGGAAATGAAAGAATGTATGCAACTAGCCCTATTATGTCCAATATTTCAAATGGACCACAGAATCTGGCTGCCATCTTTGTACAGCTACCCAATTTCAAAGAGATTTTCTTGGGCTTCACTTTCAAAAGTACATGCTCTCCTACTTTGAATTCTCTAGTTTTCATGTTCTTATCTGCATAAAATTTATGTCTATCGTGAGCTGCCTTCAAATTGTGCTTGATCTTAACCATCTGGTCTTCCATATCTTTGAGCAACTCTGGCCCAAGTACCACTCTATCTGTTGGTTTGTCCCATCTCACTGGATTATTGCATTTCCTACCATACAAGGCTTCAAATGGGCTCATTCTCAATGATGCTTGATACCTATTATTATATCCAAACTCAACCAAGTGCAAGTAATCTTCCCACTTAGATGGCTTATCCATCACATACATTCTCAGCATGTCTTCAATTATTTGGTTGACCCTCTCTGTTTATCCATCTGATTGGGGATGGTATGTTGTGCTAAAGTTTATATTTGTGCCAAATCCTTTAAACAATCCCCTCCATAAATTGGAGGTAAACTTTTTATCTTTGTCTGAGACAATTGTCCTAGGTATCCCATGCAACCTAGCAATCTCTCTCAAGTAAATTTATGCAATATTAGTCAACGTATGTGTTGTTTTTATAGGAATAAAATGAGTAGACTTTGTTAATTTGTCAACCACCACCATGATTGAATCATGCTGCCTTGTTGTCCTGGGTAATTTAGTTATTAAATCAATGGTTATCACTTCCCATTTCTTCTCTGGGATTGGTAATGGCTGCAGCAAACCCGTTGGGTGCCTATGCTCAGCCTTCACCTTCTAGCATTCCATACATCGAGCGATGTAATAAACAACATCCTTTTTCATTGTCGACCAAAAGAATTGGCTTCTTACTGTTGTAATCGTTTTTTGGTAACCGGGATGTCCAGCATAAGGAGCATCATGCAATTCCTTCAATACAAAATTCCTCAGTTCTCTGGAATTAGGAACATAGATTATATTCTTATGCATGAGAAATCCATCTTCCTTTATCTCATACTCCTTTATTTTATGTTGTACATCTCCTTGTTGTAAGCTTTCCTTTACTTGTAGGTAAAGCTGATATGTAGCAAGACCATCTAAAATTATGCTCTTCAAGTTTAACTGATTCATATTGACAGTAGTAGCATGCATGAGATGCACTCTTCTACTAAGTGCATCAACAACTTTATTCTCCTTTCCTTTGATATTCTTGATATCGTGGTCATATTCACTTAAAAATTCCAGCCATCTTGTTTGCCTAGAATTCAAGTTTGGTTGTTCAAAAAGATACCTCAGGCCAATGTGGCCTCTCCTTAATTCAAATCTCTTCCCCATGAGGTAATTCCTCCACATCCTCAAGGTGTGGAAAATGACAACAAGCTCCAAGTCATGTGTGGCATAGTTCCTCTCATGTTCCTTAAGATTTCTGGACTCATAACCAATGACATGTTCATTTTGCATGGGGACTCCCCCAATTCCTTCCTTACATGCATCTGTACATACCACAAAACTTTCATTTGGGTTAGCAATCTTTAACACAGGTGCACTAGTATGTAATTCCTTCAACGGATTAAAATTCTCTTCACACTTAGGTGTCCATTCGAATTTAGTTCCCTTCTTTTGCAAAGAAGTGATGGGACAAGAAATATTAGAGAACCCTACAATGAAGCTTCTGTAGTAACTAGCTAATCCCATAAAATATCTAACTTCTGACACATTTTTGGGTGTTGGCCATCCTCTAATGGTCATCCAACTTAGAATAGATAACTATGTCATCCAAGAACACTATGACAAATGTATCTAAATAATTTATGAATATGCCATTCATTAAGCACATAAAGACAGTTAATGCATTGGTCAATCCAAATGGCACCACTACAAATTCATAATGCCCACACCTGGTCCTAAAGGTTGTCTTATGAATGTCTTCTTCCTTGATCCTTACCTGATGGTATCCTGACCTCAGGTCAATCTTCAAAAATATCTTTGGTCCCCTTAGTTGATCAAAGAGGTCATCAATTCTAGGTAGAGGATACTTGTTCTTTATAGTATACTTATTCAATTGTCGAAAATCAATACACAACCTCAAGGTTCCATCCTTCTTTTTTATAAAGAGTATTGGTGCTCTCCAAGGTGAAACAATTGGACATATGTACCCTTTCTTCAACAATTCCTCCAACTACATTTGTAATTATTTTAACTCTCGTGTGCTCATTCTGTAAGGTGTTTTTGACACTGGGGCAGCTCCAGGAACTAGATCAATTAATAAATATATCTCCCTTCTTGGTGGAAACCCTAGTATTTCTTGGAATACATATTCAAATTCTTCTAGTACCGAGAAATCTTCAAGGCTTGGACCCTTTGTATTTTCTGGCTCTTCCACATGAGCTGCATACAATTGACATCCTTTTCTAAAACATCTCTTCAGCTGTAAGGATGGAATTTCCCTTATAGAGATGTGTCTTGGAACTCCTTTCATAGTGTTCTTCTTTCCATATTCATCAACACATGTAAATGTCTTGCTATGACAATCTAGGACATAATGATGCTTGTCCAACCAATCCATTCCAATTAGAATATCATAAGACCTCAATGGTATGATATTTAGATCAACATTGGTATTCACACCATTAAGACTTATGGAACATCCTCTAACCATATCATGGATTCTCCTTATGGTTCCAACGGCTAGTTGAACCAAAATTGATTTTCCAAGCTTAATTTTCTCCAAATGTAATCTATCCACTATTTTAGAATCAATGTAACAATGACTTGCTCCTGAATCAATTAAAATAGCAATAGGATGATTTATGATCTTACCTTCCACCTTGATCATATTGGACTGGTACTCTACTTGCTGATCATCTAAAGTTGCATAGATTCTTCCCATATCTTCGACTATTGTAGCCTCTTGGATGTTGTGCACGGTCTTCACTATGTCCTTTCTGTGTGGGAAATCCTTGTACGGGTGATATTCTTTGCATCCCCAACATTGGATAGGTGGTCTTCCCCTTTTTCCCAAGGAGTATTATTTCTTGGATTCACCCTTAGCATACTGATCTTGATGATTTCTATTAGGCTCATTCCTATTGAAGGGAGGTTTGAATCCTTTCCTCCTCTAATCAGACTTCTCCTTCCTCTTATCCTTCCAAGATTTCTGCAGGGATTCTCTTCCTTGTCCTTGGTCATATAAGTATTTATCCTTTCTGATGGCCTCAGTCAAGGTCTTGGGCTCATCATAGCTAATATTTTCTTTATAAAAGACTGGAAATCCACTCAAAAACCTTTGTATCTTTACCTTTTCATCATTTATAAACCCAACATATTTTAACAATCCCAAGAATTTCTTCTCATATTCTTCCATAGTCATGCTTCCCAACTCGAGTTCAAAGAACTCTTGCATTTTCTTGTCATAGAAATTCTCTGAGAGGTACTCCTTCTAGAAGTATTTCTGGAACTGCTTCCAAGTGATCTTAATCTCATTAATATGTTCAACTTGTTTCAGTTGATCCCACCACATTGCATCTTTCCCGTGTAAATGGTAGGTGGAAATCCTAGATTCTAGGTTTGATGAATAGTTATGCAACTGAAAATATCTCCTGAGTCCAAGAAACCATGTTTCAACGTCATCTTCCCTTTCTCTTCCACCATAAAAAGAGGGTGTCTTAAGCTTCCTCAAATCTCCTTGCAAACTGTCCACTTCATGTCTCCTTCTCTGGTGCCTAAAAGGAGACACCTATGGACTGCTTATGGGATCTTCTGATGTATAAAAAAATCCTTCTGAGTAAGGAGGTGAGTGGTGTCTATGAATTCTATTGGCACTTCTCGAATAACTAGCTCTTCCACAATCCTCTCTTCTTTCAAGAAACCTACCTTCTTCCTCTTTCTTTGAGTTTGATCCCTTCTTCATTTTCCTCTGCAACTGATTTAAGATTTGTAGCACTCGAGCATTTATCTTAATTTTCTCTCTCATTAGTCTCTCATTGTCTGCTTTGTAGCTCTGCACTTCTATTTTCAGGCTCCTTACAGTTTTTATTAATGTTTCCTGCTCTCCTCTTCCCTTGTGTTCATTGGACTCTGTCTCTGCATTACCAACTCTAGTATTCTAGCCTTCGGCCTCCTTATCATGGCTGGAGGCTCCCTCACCTTCTTCCATTTATTCAATACGTATTCTGAGCTGATGTGTTTAAACCCCTTAATTCTGCAAAATGTGCAAGCGACCATTTTGTTAGAATTAAGCATACGATAAACAAAATTTTCCAAACCATGTTATAGGTCCTTTTTCTTCTCAATTCATGAAGAACATAAGTGTATCAATCTACATAGCATAACACTTCCATGTTATCCCTTAGATGATACAGAATTTAATTCTACACAGGCACTCCTTTCAAACCACTTCCCTAGGTGACCATGGCTCGAAACCGCGACCAAATCCTTCATGGCGCTTCACAACTTTGGAACCCTCAACCAAGACTAGATCAATGGTCCTCGTCCTCTTTCATAATCAGCGATAAATATTAAATCCAGGACTCTGTGCTTCGAGATTTTGGCACTTTCGAATCCCACTTTCCCCTGGATTACTCTGTACCCGAAGCTCTAGATGAGGCACCACACATCCTCCTCAATCAACGGTTTTAGTCCACTTCGGGACTTCGGCCTTCGAAAGTCTCAACTTCCCCTGCTTGATTCCTCCCAGAACGCTTACACCCAGAGTTAACAATCATTCGACGTGTGTCTTCCCATATATCAGTGGCTATGAATCGTTTGGCTCTTCGAGCTTTAGGAGTTTCAAACTCTTCACCCTCACTTTCTCCCAGAGTTCTTTCACCTGAATTCAACGATCCTTCGATGCGTGTCTTCTCACAAATCAACGGTTGATAAGTACTCTGGCCTTCAGGCCTTTGGGAGTTCTTGACCCCATGCAAATTGTCGCATATTTTTCCTCCAGAGTGCCTAGTCTCCGGACTGCACGATCGGTCACCACGTGGTGAAATACTAGAAGTGGACACGTGGCCCAATAAGGTGGGTGACACATGTCACATTATAATTGACATTTCAATCCTCCGCAAGTTCAAAACTCACTAACATGTGGCACACATCCCATGTTTCCACGTAATCCCATGTGATGTCCTCAAGCCACGTCACTTTGAAATTTTGGGGTCCACATCACCTCCAGGTGATGTCATCATGCCCCACGACTTTGGCTCTTCGAGCTTCGGGAGTTTCCACACTAGCACACTTCCAATTCTCCCAAACTCCAAATTGTCGAGCTAGCCAATCTACTGACATGTGTCTCCCTTATTGGACAGTCCGTATTAACCCCGGACTTCGGGACTTCGGGAGATACTGTTGCAAAGATCAACGATTCTTTTTTATTTGAGATCAGCGGTCCTCAATTAGTTCGGGACTTCGAGTAATTCTTTCCCTAGTGCTTTTCTCTGCAAAACATTATAGAGTACTAAGTCTCTGAACTGAGAGCTCTGGCGCTGCATGTCCTTGTTGATGGACAGTCCAAATGAACTCTGACCTTCAGGAGTTCTATCTTTTCTCATTTGCATTTCTTTCGAAGTGGTTATCCGTCGGAGTGTAGGATCTCCTACCAGATGTTCACTTCGATCAATGATATGGATATACTTCGGCTCTTTGTAGTTTTGATGTTCGAGCACTAACATGTTGCATCACTTAATGCCTTTCAATTTGCGGGGGGCACGCATCGACGGTTTGGAGTAACCCACCTTTCACCCCACAATTCTTCTGATGTTGACACATAACCCCTCGGTGAAACCATGGTTTTTATTGTGGGACATCCTTGGTAAATTAACTCACGTGCAAATTGGGTCCCCGCAATGCCTCCTGGTCATCGATCTCTCTCTCCAACAAGATCTGATGGTTGTGACTTAACCTTTGCTTCACTGTCATCAGATGACCCTTTTTCCCATGCCCTCCGATCCAACGATCATGAATCTCTCTTGATCCCACAGTGGCGATCGCTCTTGAATTCAAAGGGGACAGTCACAATCCTTCGAACCCTTACAAAGGAACTTTGACATTCTATCTCCTGCGTAGATTCTGCAACGCCATTCCTCCTGAGATTTTCAACTTCACGCTTAGAATTTGATCTCGACCATAAGACTCTGACCAACAGAACCGGTCCATACTGGCCCGGTGTTTCAACCAAAATCTCTGATACCAATCTGTAACACACCCCGACCACCCATAGGTCGGGTTATGCCACCTTCAATCCCACCGTTGGACTTCTTTCTCTTATTGGAACCTTTTAAATCAATAAGGAGGCATAAAAAGAAAATATTTAACGACATGCACAACAAATAACCAGAAAGCATGCATATACTAAATATTCAATTAAACAATAAATAAATACATAGCGGAATACATTCATATACAGGTAAATAATACCATAACAGAGAGCACTTATCTTTATAAAGATGACACCAACTGGCTACAGACCAAGGACGTTCCATCCAACCATAGACACTACTTCTCCAAATCTTAACAACAGTGTCATCCCCGAGCCAAGGCTATGAATCCACAAGGATAGTTCCAGAGTGCTACTTGTCTTCCCCAAACCAATGAGCACTCCAACTCTTACAGGTTTTCCCAACACTCACATAAATCCAAGTACCCATCTCTCTTCTACCCATCTTGCACCACCCAAGAGATTGTACCTCCACCCTTATTTTCCACACAATCCCTCAGGCAATCCTTCTCCTTACTTTGGGCTCCAGCACAACTGTTCCAGAATCTCAATGCTATAACTCTCGGGACTCGCAGCTGTGAACAACGCTAGACACAGGCCAACACATCTCAGACATGTAGGCCTCAATTCATGTATGGATTACACCAGTGACCTCTACAACCAACAATACCATGGCTACTCTTCAACAGTTCATTTCCGTTTCCCGAGCCAAGATGCGAATGAGAATGGATCAATGAGTGATGGGTAAGGATGGGATGAATGAACGAGTGAGCATGTGAATGAATGCATAAACTAGTGATCAAGTGGATGAATGAATAAGTGTATGAAGGAGTGAATGAAAAAATGAGCAAACAAACTATCATCCAACCCCCCCAATAGTCCAGGGGCGGGTTTAAGTATTTAGTGGGGAATCAAAAACCTCCTAGCCTCCCCCAAGAAGCTCACGTAATTGATCCCCTCCTTTAGATAAAAGGGTAATTAGAATAGGAAAATAACATTTAGCCCCTCAAGCCCCCTCTCTTGTGGAATCATAGCCCCTTATAACTCTATTCCTTATATGTCTAGAAGCCAGCGATGTATTTATTATTAATAATGATCCAACATTACATTTCTTGGGCACAATAGTCTTTTTAATAATTGTTTGGACACTCTCGCCTCTCATCATTGTAACAATACATTATTTAAAATGGGGATTCAAAACCCAGGGTGTTACACCTGGACCTGGGGGTTCTTTCCCTTCCAATATGATGTAGGCTTTGGAAGTCCCATGACATCACCTCTGTGACCCTTGACGTCACCCAGTGTTTGATGGACACATTGGAAGCAATTGTCTGCCAAGTGGCACATGTGACTTGATCTAGAGGCCTTGGGAGGCCTAACGTTTTGCTCTTGAAGGCCAACATTGCACTAGAAAGGCCTAACATCACCCTTAAGGGCATGACATCACCTTTTCTACTTGATTTAGGGTTTTGATTTTGTCATTTAATGTAAAAATTGGATATTACATGTAAAGTGGCCATGTCAGCCTTTTTGACCTAATTCTGGTCATTGTAACTGTATAAATAAGGGATTTTCCCTTGTATTATTTCATCATTTTTCACTCACACTTAGTGAGGTCTGAAATTTTTGCCCTAACTAGGGTTACTTGGCTGAAATTTAGTGTGCACTTCTTGAAGGAGGCTAATTTTGAAGTATTTTGGCTTTTTTCTTGGTGGAAGTGTTGAACTAGGATATTTGCTAGATGATTCTTGGTGAATGTAAGTAAATTTTATGCAATTCTTCTTCATTGAATGGTTATGGCTGTATTTTGTTACAGGTATGAACTAACTGAGAGGGGGGGGGG
>JASDQU010411010.1:0-10488 GCA_032191745.1 Picea mariana | reverse complement strand
CACATTAGTTTCACAGGTTTTGTTCAAATCTGTAGATTGTAGATAATGCACATTTGTGAATAGATTGTAATTAAAGTAGTAATTAAATATTTGATTTGAGTTATTAGTCTTTTGTATATATATAATAGTTAGAATAGTTTGTAGTTAGTTTTAGTTTATCGAATAGTTTATTGTTGGATTAGTATATTTAGTCTAGCTTGTCTCATTAGTTGTATTTAATTTAGTTTCTTTTAGTTTGTTTATTTTAGTTAGTTTTGCTTATTTAGTTTAATTAGATCACTCAACTTAGATCAGCTTTCCTCGTCGGCTTCCTTGGGAGACCTTAGGGTGGCCAACAGAGCCGTTAAACCCGTCAGAGTGGNAGACAACCCCGGACCGGTTCCACTCTCTTAATTGACGAACGGTCGTTTTCACCCGTCAACACGGGGTTTCCGTGATCATGGGACTCTTATAGAATGAAATCACGATTAGCGATTGCTCGAGAAGATCAGAGTCATTGATCTCAGCGGGGATATGTGGCGTGAGATCCCGGAGAGTCGAGGTTCGACGTTTGGGACTTTCCTATGCAGAGGAATTGTTACCCTTGAAACGCGATTCCGCGATACCCGATAACGCAGGAAGAAGTGGTGACGTGGAAGGGCTAATCCTCACGTGCATCGGAGATCAGAATTTCAGGATTCTCGGTGTCATGAGAATCGTTGTAGTAGGAGTTCCAAAACTCTGAAGCGCGATAACCACGCAGCCACAGTGCTGAGTGGAGGACAGGTGGCATCGACATATCGTGAACTCGGAGGTTCACGTGTTGGGAGCGCAAAGATTTGCGTCAAGGTCTACGAGGTCGCGAAGGGCAATATCTCCATAACCGTTGACCAGCGTGTGGGTCCCAGAGTGTAGAAAAAGGAGGACAGGTGGCATCGCAGATTGGGAATCAGGGATCCGCGAGGTGAGGGATTGGTGACCTCGTATATACAGATTTCCTGACGGGTAAATTCTCGATCAGAGGTAAGAAAGCCATGGACGAGCATATCATCAGGATTCGGGGATTGGTTAGACCCGATTCCGTTGTCTTAAGGATGTGCAATATCACGAGGTCCTATTTTCATGATAAGGTAGAAAGGATATCGTAAAGAGCATCCTGTGGGTGCAGAGAAGTCCCGATAAGGGATTTGAAGGGCAGTTCAACTCTTCAGTCCTGGGAAAAAGAAGGTCCTGGTGGGAGCGGACGTGTGCCATGTGACCGTCTCCACCAGAGTGGTATCAGAGAAAAGGATTAAATATTTGTTTTCTGTGATAGAGAGAGAGGAAAAATTCACCATGCCGCCCAGAAGAGAAAGGCAGTCACCTGAACCTGAGGATAGGGAGGTGAGGAGAAGAGGTAGGCCGGCAGAAAATCTAGAAATGGAGAGACAAATGCGAGATCTCTGAGCAAGACTCGAGGAGATGGAGACAGCTTAGAGATGTGGAGTTGGTGCAGGGGACCTTAGTGATTCCGAAGTTGAAGAAGAAGATGGACATGAAGAAGATTTCGCAGCAGAAGATGCATCAACCGAGCGATTGATCAAAGCCATTGCCAGAATGAGTTCAAAGACAAAAATAGACATTCCAGTCTATGAAGGAAGTCTGGAAGTAGAAGAGTTGTTGGATTGGATTAGAGCTCTTGACACCTACTTCGATTATGAAGACATCGAAGAGGATAAAAAGGTAAGGCATGCTGTCACTAAATTGAAAGGACATGCAGCATTATGGTGGGATGAGCTTCAGGCAAATAGACATTCCAAAGATAAACCAAAGATCAGAAGCTGGGATCGAATGATTGCAAAGATGAAAGCAAAGTTCATCCCAAGGGACTATCAGATCACACTGTTCAGGAGAATGCAGAACCTGAGACAGAAGTTGATGATGGTAAAGGAGTATACTGAGGAGTTTTACAAGCTCAATATCAGAGCAGGTCATCGGGAGAGCGATGATGAGAAAGTGGCCAGGTATCTGAATGGCCTGAGGTATGAAATTCAAGATGACTTAAGTATGGCAACCATCCGAACAATTGAGGATGCTTACCAGATGGCTCTAAAAGCCAAAGAGAAGATGAGTCGTAAGCAAGGTCAGCGAGGGCGAGGTAGGAGTCAGCCCAGAGGCAAGACAGTTGCCCAGGAGAAATATCAAAATCCCAAGGAGGAATGGAAGAAACCTCAGGGTAAGATTGAAAGAGGTGGAACCTCACAGCGAGGACCAAAAGTTGAACATAGGGGGCAGCATACAGAGTAGGGTAGCAGTTATGCTGATGCAAACACTTTTCCTCGTACTCGAGGTAGAGGAAGAGGCCGAGGTGGAGTAATCACATGTTTCACATGTGGGAAAATTGAGCATAAGTCATTCGAGTGTCTAGAGAAAAAGAAGGACATCGGAGAAGCTCACATCACTGAAGCGCATAAGTGTGATGCTGAGACTGAAGATACAGAAGGCGGAAGATCGCTTGGAATGCATAAAGTTCTTTTGACGCCTGAGAAGGAGGTGGAAGCCTCAGTCCAAAGGAACAGACTGTTCAAAACAGCTTGCAAGACCAAGGATAGGGTGTGCAAGGTTATCGTGGACAGTGGAAGCACCGACAATCTCGTTTCAATTGAGATGGTAGAAAAGTTGGAGCTGGAGATGACTGATAATCCCAGTCCATACAAAGTTTCGTGGCTACAGAAAGGACACCAGGTGAGTGTTATGAAACAATGCTTGGTTGAATTCAAAATAGGTGGGTATAATGATAAGATTTTGTGTGATGTTATTCCCATGGATGTATGCCATTTATTGTTGGGTAGACCATGGCAATATGATATAAATGTAGTTCATGATGGGAGGATGAACACATATACCCTGGAGAAAAATGGGAGAACCCATATGTTGCTTCCGATAAAGGATAAGGAGGTAAAGCCGAAATTAAACAGCACAATACTTCTCATGAGTGGGAAGGAGATTCTTACAGAGATGGAGAAGAAGGAAGATCCACAATTCTTTATGGTCAGGAAACCAAGGATTGTCTTGACCAGCACAAGAGTGGATGATTTGCAGGAAGAAATTCAGGAAATGTTGGAAGAGTTTGCTAATATAGTGGTGGATGAATTACCTCATTCGTTACCACCAATGAGGAGCATAAGTCACCACATAGACCTTGTTCCGGGAGCTAGTTTGCCGAACAAGGCTGCGTATAGATTGACACCACAAGAAAATGAGGAAGTCAAGAAGCAGGTCCAGGAATTGTTGGACAAAGGATTGGTCAGAGAGAGTCTGAGTCTGTGCGTTGTTCCGACCGTGCTTAGTCCGAAGAAAGATGGATGCTGGAGAATGTGTACCGACTCAAGAGTGATAAACAAGATTACCATCAGGTACAGGTTTCCATTACCGAGGATGGACGATTTGATGGATTGCCTGAGTGGGGCAAATTATTTTTCAAAGATTGAACTGAAGAGTGTTGGTCACTATAATTGCTTAATTAATTTTAAACAACCAAGTGAAACATAAATTATCAACCCAGGGAAGTCTTTTATTTCAAAGATAACCACGCACAATATATGCTCAATTCCAAAAGCAACTTGATGTTGTAGTAAGGAAACTCATACTAATTATACCTGTTTGAGTGAATTGAAGCTTTGAACTAAATCATAGGAAAGTAACTTCCCTACTGAAATCCTTTAAAGCTCAATCTAAGAATCCTGGATTACATTAAAATAATACTTGCAATGGGAAAGAACAACTATTCTGCAATCAGAGAACAGGACCCTTACTCTCAAACATAGACTTCAGCACTAACACTCTTTTCATGAAAACAATTAACTCTATCTAACAAAGAACAAAGCCACCTAGTTCCTTTTTTTCTAAGCAGGAGCCTTGAGCCTTATTTCTGTTTTAGCATACTTGTGAGGTTGAGGTCTACAGAGAACAGGGCAGTCTGATTCCTTCCTTTCTGAGCAGGGATCCCTAACCTAGTTTCTGGCTAACACACTTGCAGAGGTAAATGAATTCTACAGAAGACAAGGTGTCGTGATTCCTTCCTGTCTGAGAAGGAACCCTTTAACCAAATTCCTGGCTAGCACACTTGCAGAAATAAATGAAATCTACAGAAGATAAGGTTTTTTGATTCCTTCCTGTCTGAGCAGGAACCCTTTAACCAAATCCCTGGCTTAGTACACTTGCAGAAATAAATGAAATCTACAGAAGATACGGTGTTGTGATTCCTTCCTGTCTGAGAAGGAACCCTTTAACCAAATCTCTGGCTAGCACACTTGCAGCAGTAAATGAATTCTACAGAGGGTATGATATTTCGATCCCTTTCTGTCTGAGCAGGAACCTTTAACCAAATCTCCGCTAGACTCATAAAATCATCACATAAGATTGTTGATAAAAAGAATTAAAAATTTCATTCAATAACTAAGACAGAGTCAGTAGTGTTTCAGCAGAGCGGAATCCATTAAAAACAGTGTTTCAGCAAACGATAGTTAAACAGAACATAAACATAAATTATACTAACACACGTCTAACTAATGGGTGAATCTTGTGATGAAGGTGGGCCCTCCCTTCTCACAAGATTCCCCTGAACGAAGAGCTAGAGAAGGATACTCAAAGCAGTCTTATATTCATCTGTCAAAATATCACATTACAAATTGGAGAAATAGAATACGTCCCGCTTCTCTGGAGTTGCTTCAATACATCAAAACTTGGATGTCCCGAATGGTGATTTCCTCTGATTTAAAGAGGAAATCCCTTTGATACAATCATTACAATGCATATCTCAATCCTATCCTATGTCAGATCTTCTTTCTAAATCAGCATAGGATGTCCTAGTCTCACGCAACCGAATGCTATTACATGAACTTAAACGAGGTATTGCTGTTACGACTGATGTAACAACTTCTTCTCATCGTTGCTAATGTTGTTTCAGCATCGCAATTCGTGGGCTGTTTCAGCCATGTGAATTGCGCTCTGACTGCGTTGTCCGCTGACTGTGACGGCTTCCTTGTGTTTCAACATCGTCGGTTCTGGCAGTTTCTTCTGTGTTTCAGCGTCTGCAACTCTAGACTGTGTAATAGCTCCGTGTTTCAGCATCTTGCGACCTCGGACTGTGTAGCAGCTCCGTGTTTCAGCATCTGCGATCTCGGACTATGTAGCAGCTCCGTGTTTCAGCATCTGCGACCTCAGACTATGTAGCAGCTCCGTGTTTCAGCATCAGTTCTGTGTTTCAGCAACGGTAGCCTTGGACAGTTATGTGTTTCAGCAATAGGCCTTGAATGCAAATCTGCAGTTTTGGACACTTATGCATTTCTAATCAATGGTTAAGTACGAGAGTGATTGTAAAATATTATGCAAAACAGATTAAACATATAGTAATGAGAAAGGACGTTGTATACCTTGGAATGATCAGATGAAGTGATATTATGACTCTAAATACAAGTGATGAAGGGTATAATAATGGAAAAAAGTATGGGCAAAAAGGTACATTATGTGGTCCTAACATCCCCCCCAGCTCAAGGTGTTGCATGTCCTCAGGAAACTCACTCTGAATCAGAGTCTTGATACCGACTCTCATCGTGTAAATTACTCAAGCTGTAGCTCTGGGCGGTACTGTCTGTTGGCTTTTTGAACCCCTGGACCTGTTGTAGTCTCTGCCATGCTGATGTCTCTGCCTTCCAAGGCAATTTATAACTGACTTGATATGTTTCTATTGGCAGCCAGAGGAGGGGAAAGTAAAATTTGTACCCTATCCAGTTTTCAGCACAACGTCTAACACACTGGATGTAGCTGGGTACCCTTGAAATTGCTGCTTCTAAGTTGGCTGGACCAAAAGGATTGTGTTGTTGTCTCTTTTCTGTGGATTTCTACCAAAACAGGTTATTGTCCTGGAGGGCAGGAATCTCTATGGCACTGATGCTTTGCTGACATTCTTGGAGCACTACTGACTGTAGCTGTTGAACATGCTCAGTCACTCTTGGTTTTTTTAAGACCTCATAATATTCTGAAATGAATCTGGCTGCCCTCTCTGGTTCTGGTCTAATCCAAAGGAGTTTATTGTCCTCATTGTGCTTGGCAGCCAAAAAGTCACTCTGCCACAAAATTTGATTGTAAAGAAAAGAAGTAAATTCTCAAAGTTGAACATCTCCAACAAGAGGATTTATATTGAGCAGACTGTTTTCGGGAATAGCCTCATTATGGAAGTATTCTTCACATAAGAGGTGTTGATCCCTGGTGGAGGCTGCTAGAAAAGTCTTGACAAAATCTGTTGGTTGTATTACTTCATGGGATTTTCCTTCTATGATTGCTTTGATTTGGAACCATGTGAGTCTCTCTATGAGAAATAAAGAATAATTACAAGAAGGTTTCCTTGTGGCCATTAGTGTCTGCATCAAATCAAATATCTTAACCATTCTAGCTTTTAAATCTCTGTTCTTCTTCTTGACTTCTCGAACTTCCTGGCGTGTCAGGTCCAATGCTTCCCAATTTGAGAAAGTGTGATTCCTCCAGGTTTGCCTGTGTACTTGCAGATGTTGGGCCTGTGTCTCAGCATACTCCTTCTTCCACTTTTGTATCTCTGGATGCTCATCCCACGTCTGAGTTTGTGTTTCAGCATCTGAAGTAGTGGGATTAGGCAGGGTTTGAGTGGACTGTTCCCTGGAAGTGGAGAGATTGATTTGACTGGGAGGTGTAACTTCCTCCATGGGCACTGTTTGCACAGCCTTGTTGACAACAGTAGGGATTTCTTTCTTGATCCTGGAAGGGCCTGCTGATTCTTGTGTTGCAGCAAGTTCGGTTCTGAGCTTGGTGGAACCTGCTGGTTCTTGTGTTGCAGCAGGTTCAGTCTTGACTTCGAAAGGAGAAGGAGGAGGAACTGCTCCTAGTAGTGGAACTTGAACTATCTTATACCCTGCTCGATAGTAAACATCGCCACACTGGCAGCACATATATTCTTTGCATATGCTTTCTGTAGTTTGTTATGCCAGGGTTGTTGTTCATTCCAAGGCATACCGACTTAATTATTTTTCATATGGCTCCCTTGCCCTGGCTAATTCTTGCTGATATGCTTCCAATTGAGACTTTAAAAACTCGTTTTCTTCCAATACATCGGCCATTGTTGATTTGGATTTAGAGATGACCGGTTCTTGTGTTGCAATCATCGCTCCCTTAGCTGGTTCTTGTGGAGCAGCTACGGGAATGGAAACCGATGCATGTGTTTCAGCCTCTTGGTGCAAGGAGAGTAGTGTTTCAACACCTTCAACTTCTGATTCCTGAATCTCAATGTCAATGTCAGCGGCTGGTTCTTGTGTTTCAGCCGAAGCACCTGAGGTCTCTAATTCCTGTGTGTCAATTTCTGTGTCAGTGGCTGGTTCTTGTGTTTTAGCCACTTCATTTGGAACGAATTATGTCTGGGCATTTGATTCCTGTAATTCAACTTCAATACCAGTGGCTGGTTCTTGTGTTTTAGCCACTGGATGGGTAGCTGATTATGTTTCAGCTACTTCAAAAAAAAATGATGTCTGGGCCTCTAATTCCTGCAACTCAATTTGAATGTCAGCGGCTGGTTCTTGTGTTTCAGCCGTGGCTGTTTCCTGTGTTTCAGCCATGGCTAGTTCTTTTGTTTCAGCCACTAAGTGGGTAACTGGTTCTTGTGTTGCAGCGCCCATGGTTGGAATAGGCAAAGATCCCTGGGTTGTGGAGGTCAACGGTTTACAGGGTATTAGTCGAATAGGTGGGGGATATAGGGTATTGGTCATCCAAGGTGGCCTCATTGAGGCTCTCGTTCGCTTTTTGCGCAATAAGGGTGGAAATGGGGTGATCTGTTTTCGTTTCCGCGGAGGTCTTTCCTGAATGATAGGGCGGGGGGCATTTTCTGGTTCCGAGTCATCACTGAGAATATGGAGGACGGGAGTGGATGACTCTAGTAGGGTATGTGGTTGTTTTGGTATGGTAGGGGGACTGGTTGGTTGTGTGGGCGGGCTATGGGGTATTTCAGGGGAAACTGGGGGGTTTTTCTGTTGCTGCTCCTCAGGATTTTCAGGAGCTGGTTGAGGGTTTATAGGTGGGTTATTTACTGGGGGGTTTTGTTGGGCAAAACTCTTTTGAATGAGTAATTGGACACGACGATGGTGGGTAAGTGACAGGGTTGGATCTTTTGCCTTTCGACAGTATGGTACCATATTTTTCAAACAACCCAGTAAATAATAAGGAATGTTGACCTGTCTGTGATGCCTTAAATGAGAAAGTAGAAGGATTTCGTGCTGATACACTACCTGATATCATCCTTCACAGGTCAGGTAACGCTTGATGAATCTCGCGACTCCCGGCCATGGAGGTGGTAGTGAACTGAGCTAAATGCCTCTGCCCTTCAATACAATTCTTTCCTCAGGAAGGAAGAAGCTCTGCTGGACATCCCTGATAATATGCTTTCGACTGAACATTCGAGTGCCGTCGGTTGGGAGGCCTGAGACCTCTGCTATGTCTTCCTCTGTTACTGATATTCGAACCCCGTCGACGACAGAATGATCCTCCTGCAGATTCAGGGCAAATTGTAGGACCTGTTGTTCATTATACCACTGGAGTCTGCGGAAGTAATTAAGCCACCCTGCCTGTTCGAAGATTTGATACGCTGTTGGATAACGTTCGAGCAACGTTGTGGTGGCAGGCTCATTTCTTATGGAAGATCCTCCCATGGCTACTAGTTTAGTAAAATACAGCGTCGAGATTTTGTGTATCAGCTCTGCACAGAGTGAATTTCCGAGGGACGACATTCAGGAATAGTGGTGAAATGTGCGGAAAGGTGGTGAACTGGGATGGCGGCGGTGAGATCGGGTGAAATGATGGTATCGTGGATTTGACGTGTACTTCCCCTCCCGTCAAGTGTGGTTAGTACTAATTGTACTTGAATGGTCATAATGACGCAGAATCTTTCTCATTAACTACAGTCTAACTAAATTACACAATATTTACGTACCTCGCCTTACCATTTGATTCGTTCTGCCAACTAGATATGATGGCTGTCCGAGATGGTGCTGTCATGGCGGATATTGTCGAGGGTTTTCCGACTAGGAGGACGAACTATAATCTGAGGGCGTGGAATCTTGCTGACAAACGGTGGTGAAAGACTGGTGTTTTAGCAACAGAGAAGAACGAAACAATTGCCGTAAATGAAGAATTGTTGATGACTGGTGTTTCAGTATCGGGAGAAAGTCAAAAAGTGTTGAACAGTGGTGTTTCAACATCGTGAATGAAGAACAATCAAACGTGCTGAACAGTGGTGTTTCAGCATCGTGAATGAAGAACAGTCAAACGTGCTGAATAGTGGTGTTTCAACATCGTGAAGAAAAATTATGAAGGGTTGTCGGTAATGGTGTTTCAGCAACGGAAAAAGGCGAAACAATTGTTGGACGAAATTGTTTCATCAATGATGGAGGGTGAGGAAATGATGGACTGTAGTGTTCTGGGAGTGGGAAGAAAAAGTGTTGAATAGTGGTGTTTCAGCATTGGGGAAAAAGTCAACAGTACTAAGCAACGATGTTGCATCATTGAAAGGGGAAAGGTGAAACAATTGCTGGACGGAGTTGTTTCACCAATGAAGGGTGATGAGGAAATGAAAAAGGTTGTGGAGTCGTGGTGGGGGAAAGAAAGGTGTGAGTTTGGTGTTTCAGTAATGGAGAAGAAGGGCAGATTTCTTGACAGTGGTGTTATGGCAATAGTAGAAAGTGGAGAATGGTGGTTATTCGGCCTCAGAAACAAGTCGAGATGGTTGACCAGTGGTGTTTCAGCAGCATGAAGATCATCAGTGCTGAACAACGGCGTTTCAGCAGTGTGAAGGCTCGTCTCTCTGAAATGGAATCGTCCTGTTCTGATGGCGGTAATCTGCAAAACATCTGTAGCATGGTATTTCTTTGACAGGGATTATTAGAAATGAAATATAATCTAATCTAATCTAATACTAAAGGAAATCTTAAAAGAATTAATTGTTGCTAGGGGTAGAAACCCCCTCAACGAAAAGAAAATGAGCATCTGCCATGCATGTGGCCTTAAAATCTTCTTTGGAAATGGTTCGTTTGTACAGACGGAGACGATGACCATTTACCAGTAACGGAGTTCTGGAATCATCGATTATGAGGAGCCTTACTGTTCCATTAGGGAAAACTGTGTCTATTTCGTAAGGTCCTAACCATCTTGTGCGCAGTTTCCCTTGAAATTCTTTGAACCGGGAATCATACAGTAGAGCCCAATTACCTTTTTGGAACTGCTTGTTCTTGATATTTTTGTCGTTCCATTGTGATCTTTGTTGTTGAATTATGGTTGTTTGCTGAATGGCATCTAATCTTTTCTCCTCTAGTTCATTAAGCTGCTGCAACCTGGTTGTCTGTGCATCAGTTAGATCAAGGTTGGCAGCTAAAGCAGTCCTTAAGCTTTTTATCTCAAATTCCACAGGAAAGACAACACTCTTTCCATACACCAATTCATAGGGAGAAAATCCTG
>JASDQU010411007.1:0-10479 GCA_032191745.1 Picea mariana | reverse complement strand
CCATGGGTGGTGAAGATGTTGTACTAGGAATCCAATGGTTACAATCATTAGGAACAATGGATTTTAATTTTCAATAACTTTTCATGAAATTTTCATTGGAAGGAAAATAAATTGAGTTAAGAGGCATCACAGGGAAACCCGTTGTTATCACTGAAATTTTGTCCAAAAATTATTACAAGAATTCAGCATTGCCAAACAGTTATAAGGTCACCCATGGACCAAAATTACCACAAAAGCATTTCCAAAGGGTCAAGAACTATACAACCAATGACAAAATTAAAGTGTGCTATGACTACACAGGGTGTGTGGACACATGCGCAAAAAAGAAACATAGGAAAAGAACACATGCACCTGATGCGCGACTGTGGTCACTAAAATCCGTGCACATCTGAGAACGGTGAATTTATGAGAGTGCTCAGCCTCCCACCCACTTCTGGTTCAGCTTCTAAGTTTATTTGACACTCAAATATGGACTAGATCTGACTGGATGGCTGGTTAAAGACCTAAAAATACCCTAATTAGCCTCTTTACACACTACAAGATGGTTGCACAATACCTCAAAGAGCTGCTATAAAAAGGCCATGGGTGCACTTCATTTTTTAAGGAATTCAATAGCAAAGTTATGCTACCACTATTCTCTTTAGGAATCCTCTATTCTCATCAAGAGTATACTATCATCATTGCATTGGGCAATCCATCTCACCCCTTGAGTGGATTCACAAAGAACTCTTTCACCATTTTTATTCAAAGTTGTAAGAAGAGCTTATTTGTGGGGGTCCAAGAGCCCTCCCTTGGAGAACGAAGGGACTCATAGTCCTCTTTTTTCTTGGTGTTTTCTTTCACTAATATCAACCTTACCATTGGTGACATGGGTCTTATTGTTTCTTTTTTCCTTATGTCCCTATGCTCATTAGTATAGTTGTTATTTTATTTCTTAGTTTAATTCTTAGTTGTTCTTTTATATTTCTTTCTCTAACCCTTTTCCTTACAGTTGTCCTGCTTAGAAAACCCAACTAAGCTTGCAAGCACCTCTGTTTTGCTAACTAAGGTGAAAAAAGAGGCACAACAAATTGACGACTCCACTGGGAAAAGGTATCAATTTCCTACCCCATTTGGGTTTTTATAGCTCTTCTTTTAGTTTATTTAACCTACAGGTGCATTAATTGGACCAATTCGACTTGCAAAACATCCAATTCCAAGTTGAAATGAGAGAATTCCATATGAAATTTTCTTTCACGGCCGTGTGTCAGTTATGCATGGGTTTTTTGGCCCACAGACGCACATCGTGCACACATGCACCTAAGTCATAGTTATGTTTTTTGCACCTGCACCCATAAGCTCATTTCAGTCTGCGCACAGGCGCTCAGTGTGTCTATGTCTACATTGAGACCTGCACACCTGTGCAAAAAATACACATTGTAAGGTTTTTTGTGATTTGGGGAAGGCCACTAAACTTCTTAAAAGTGATTTCATGCATGTTTTTAAGCTGCACCACACTTAGTTCCCTCTTCATATAAAGGGATTAGTCAAAACACATAGGCACTTAGGGGGTTTAAAATCATTTTTCCTCTTTTTTCTTTCATTTTTCCACATGGATGGCTTGCTTTGACTAAAAGTATAAATTGGAATCGTTTCAATCACATACAACTTTCATTGGGACTAGAGCTTAGATAACAATCACTTAGTATGCTCTTCTCTCGTGCCTCCAAGTGACCTTGAGAATTAGAACAAGACTGTGGGATAATTTCATCTCCCTTAAGAAGATTAAAACCTTTAGGAGAGGACAACAACCCCTCTTGGGACTCCTCTTAGTTTATTTTTTCAAACACATCTTAAGATTGTAACGGGCCCATACATGCCCACATGATCACAATCTAGGATAGTTTCAAATCTTTTCTTAGATTAAATCATAATAGGGAGTTAAAGGAATAGTAAATGACCCACATGTACACATGCTAGTTTCCTAGGGACTTTTGAATTATGCAAGGTTGTACCAAAGGCATTTAGTTAATTAGGTAATCAACACTTGTAAGGACCAAGCGAAGTTCACATGCAACAAGGTGACACCTAATTCATTAAAACGTTGGCACACTTTCACTCATTCACACACAAAAGTTACTTATCACTCACATAGTTTTCTTCTCGAAAACGTGGAGGTCAAACTAAGTTTCCTCCAAAGGGATTCTGAAACACCCCACCCTTTTCTTGATGAAACTATCCACTCCCATTTAAATTCAATGAGGTTGGTTCACACCCCAAACCTCTCAAACAACTACATCTAAATTTTTTCTAAAATCTCACTAAGTTTTCCTCCACAGGAGGTGCCAAAAGAAATTTTTAAGTCTAGGTAGGATTTCGGGGATAGGCATCCACATAACTCCCCATTATCTGGTTCTCACATTGTCAAAACAATAGAACTTGTCAAATAAGGAATTGAAAATCCTCCAAGTCAAGTGTTCCTAACACCATAAGGCAGGGAGATAACCATGAAGTGTTGAAGGCTGAGGTCCAGTTGTTCTATGAGTCCCCCCTTGAGGCATACACCTCTTGGATGGGATCCAACCCATGAACCATTTCTTAGGCTGAAAATCTAAATGCCACACTTTGACCGAGGTATCTAGTGACCAAATTTTAGGACATCTACCCAGGAGGAAATTGTGGGCTACAATTGCACCTTGATCGAATTTTGTGTGGCTATTGGAAAATATCACCAGCTCTTTCGGTTTATGCCCCACTTACCCCTCATTATAACTGATTATTTCATCCTTCACTAGTTTCTCTTTCGATGACTTCAGACCCCACTGTTGAGTACTATTGGAAGGTTCAATGTTATTTGAGAGGAAGAACGTTGCGTCTTTTATGACACGAGCATTTGTTTTCTTTGATTCCCCATGCAGACAAAGCCCACTTATCCACATATATTCTTCTTTTTAAAAACAGTTTATGTATGATGCACTTCTGATTACATTTTGATCTAGATATATATATTGTGTAAAGTTCAAAATTTGCAACAAAGGCTCTTGTTTATTTTCTCTCATCACATTTTGCACACATCCACTCAGCTAGTCGGACATCATAGGGGACCCATAGAACCCCCATTGTTCCAGATGCTTACTAAACCTCCCTCTTATTTTAGGGGGAGTTCCTGGTGTTGACAACTCATCGACGACACCTTCACACACTCTTGTGAGTGCCACTATATTAGGATCAGCCTCGTTTGGTTCCACATTACTGGGGTCCACTTCCCAAGTCCCTCTATCCACTCGCTCTCCTCTATATGGAAGTGGAGGGCTAGCTTCCTCTCAAAGGGGAAGTACCAACCCACCTAGTCCCCCTCAAGGGTCAGGATCACAAAACACTCACACCATGGATGGCACTAATCCTCCACCCCCACTACAGATGCCATATTTAGCCTCTCTTAACATACCAGATCTAAGAAAACTCACCAATGATTTTATATTGCATGACCCCACATGGATTGCAATGCCTACCAAACTACCTTCATACATCCCCAAATTTGAAGGAAAGGCAGGAGATGACCCTGCTAACCATGTCATGACTTTCCACCTATGGTTCTCTTCCAACAACATTGTGGATGATTCCATCAGAATACAATTATCTCAATGCCCACTCATTGGCCCATCAACCAAATGGTATGTAGATGAAAAATCGAGGTCCCATGCGATTTTCAAGTCCTTGGCCAAAGCATTTTTGACCTTCTTCCAATTACCAATCCACCATGAAAATGGTCTTTAAATACTCTCTAATTTCAAACAAACCTTAGCCACACATATTTCTGATCACATTCACGAGTGGCATAGATGACGTAGTTTGTGCAAAGTTGAAGCCACCAAACCACAGTGTCTTGATTGGCTTCTCAAATCACTTGTCTCTCTCCTCGGTAAAGATGTAGCTTCCACCTTCCCTCAATCTCAAGAGGAAGCCATCAGTAAGACTCAACAATATGACCTCATCTATTCACAATTAGGGTACTTATACACAGTACTTCCTAACCTCCCCAAACCTATTCCATTCAGTCAAGACAAACCCGGGATGTCTCACTCAGCAGACGGATTGATTGGTAATACCACACACCACAGTCCTCAACCCCAACCACCACCAATGTATGGCACACCTCAATATCCGTTGGCGTATAGGGGAACCTCTTATTACCCCCCACCCCCTTATCAACAACCATACCTTGTTTCTATTCCTCCACCCATCAGTGGGCCACCGCAGGCACCCCCAATACACCCACCTATCCAAACAAGTTCTGGTACCCCCTCTACCTCATCTTATACATTAAGTACTAGAGAAAGTGCCATGCCTTCCTACATACCTTATGGATCACAAGTCCCACAAAATCTATACTTTCCATGCCCTGGTCCTCCATATCCCATGGCACCCCCACACTGTCACACTAGGGTGAATTTTGTTCAACCTTCTTCCATTCAGCAATATCAAAAATTCGAACAGCTGAATATGACAAATCTGACCCACCCGTTGAATAATGCCAAAAAGAAAGGAAGAAATATGAACATTAACAACCCAGGCCAAGGTGGGAATCAACCTCAACAAAACCAACCTACTGGGGGTAACCATAACCAAGGGAATCAAAACCCCCAGGGGGCAATAATAACAGGCATCAAGGGAGAAATAACAATACTATCAAAACCTCTTTCCCTTGTGCCCTTTGCAGTGATTTTGGTCATTATACTCATCATTGCCCCCAAATCACTGATTTTAAATAGCTAAAAGACTCAGGCAGTCTACCACATCCTCCAACACCACTTGCCCCTCAGCAGGCCCCACAACAACAACAACCCCCCCAGTCGTGTTGCAGAATCCTATTCCACACAAAGGTGTGATGAACACCCAACATGACATGCAACCTACCCCACCTCAGTTGCAACAATACCTCAATCCAAACAATTCCATAGATCGTACTATCTTCCTCACCAGTGAGGAAGAAATCCTTCTGCAAACACATAATCATCAGTATCGTGCACCCGATGAGTCTCCTCCCATTCCCCCAGAAACAAACCGAGCACCAATGGGAACCCCGTTGGTAGTCCCTCACCCTACTACCAAAACACCTCTCTGCATCCCTCACATCCCATTGTGTAGGAATGTCCACAACCCTCAGGCTAGGGCAGCTCATAATTACAGTTTGGTTGATGACTTAGCATAATCCCCAGCTGCCATGTCAGTCTTAGAAGTCCTTCAAACTTGTCCCACTTAGAGGAAATCATTACTTTCCTCCTTGGGGGTAGTTGACCCCATGGATACCCAACTCATCACATTTGATATCGACAATGGAGAACCTCTCCTTCCCTCTCTAATCACTTTTCAAATCCAAGTAAAAATTCGGAACATTACAGTTCATTGGTGCATCATCGATGAAGTTGCATCCACATGCCTTATGTCCAAATCTGTATGGTAGAAACTTGGTTCCCCTGAACTCATACCATCTACCATTACCTTATGAGCTTATGATGGATGACCATCATCTCCTGAAAGGCTCTTCCAAAATGTCCCTGTAGAACTTGGGGGCAAGACCATTTTCATCGACATTGAAGTTATCGACGCCCCACTTGATTATAATATCTTGTTCAGTCGTAGCTACATGTATGCTATGAAGGCAGTTGCCTCTTCCATGTTTCAAACGATGATGTTCCCCCATAACGAGAAGATCATTATCATTGAACAAGTCTCACGTTACGAGCCTGACCCTTTTACCAACATTGATAATGTTTTTCCTCTTATCCACACAAGTCATGATGCATACCCACTCATCGAAATGAGTCCCAAAATTTTCAAAGACCCATCATTGTTAGGAACTTACCATGGTGCACCACCACTCCTTCATCCTTCCAATCATGTATGCATCATATCATCCAATGGAACTGACATAGAGGATACCCTTCCTCCTAAGGAGGCTTCTATCATATCTGATGTCATGTTAACGCTCTGTAAATTTCCTAGAGGTTGTCAGAAAAGAAGAAATCTATAGGATTTAATCTTATCCAACCACTTCGAAGCTGGGATCTATCCCTACAATATTTAGAGAGGGATCTTTTTGTAGGATTTAGATATGTTTCAAATTTAAAATATTAGGCTAGGTAAATAAAATATGTTTGTTTGGTTTGTTGTAGTTTTCCTTGGGTTGGCTGAGAGAGTTTACACATCCATTGGGCTATGGGGTTTGTATCATGAGAATAAAATATAAACCAGAAAACAAAGAAACCTTTCACAAGGCGAGATAATTTGATCACTGGATTCTTTTAGCAGCATAAACGAGGAATTGTGGAAAAAGGTGAGAATGTCAATTACAACAAAAAAGCAGTTAAGAATTTCATTATCGTAAAATCAGAAGATGAAACACTTAAATCTTTTAAAGTCAGAAACATGGTATACAAAGATAAATCCTGCAATGTTCGTTACTTTCAAATATTATATTTAGCAAACATTGTGATAACCAAGCGAGAATAACATTTAACTTAGAAAGAAAAACATTGCCAGTGAATACACGCAAGAATCCTGTAAAAATGTCTCTTTGTATTAATGGAATATCTCTTGAAAAATATTATAGTCTGATAGCTCGCAGGGCATAAATATCAACCCTCAATACTTCGAAAAGTGAAGTATTTATAACCCAAAATTACAAACGATCATGTCATTAAAGATCAGGACGTGGTAAATCTATTTTTAGCCTAACTAACTTAACAAATTACAAAAATCTAGGAAATTGTTTGATGATGTGTTGCAACTGCATGTTGTTTTCTAGGTGAACCGTTGGTGAGACCTTTGCACGACCTTGTTTGAATGTATAGCTGACTAGGCTGGGAAAACTCATCGACTACTTGATTAGGTCACAGAACTCTTCCCATCGAAGATGAATGGGAACGCTGACTTTGAGTAACCTTCGATAGACTTCATCCATCTTTGTGTACAAGGCGAAAGTAGGCTTGGTGATGAATATGTACCGGATCTCATGCTATATGCTAATGTCCAATTGAAGTGGATCTAGGAATGCCTTGCCAATGATGTTGCCTTGAATTCCTGAAAATTTTGAACTATCCTTAGCCACCTCCGCTAGTATCTTTTTGTAATCTAAGAGTGTCATCAGTTTGTCATTTATCACCTTCAATCCAGGAAGACCTTTCTTTTGTAGAGCCCTGATCTTGCTAAAAAACCTTTGTACCCTTAGATCCATGGCCTAATCCTTTTCTTCTAGCTGTAGCATCAGTCCTCTCTTGATCAAGACTCTTTTGACCCCAAGGATGGTCTCTATTCTATCCTCAATTCTCAACTCTTCTAACTCCTCTCTAGTTTTAGAATTCAAGAATTTGATGATTTCATTAGCCTATGTGGGCATCTCTCCCAACTCTGATCTAATCTTCTCAATGGCTTGTTTACTTCTCTACACCAATTCATTTTTCTCAAACATAATCTGTATCATTGGCCATATTTCGTTCATAGACTTGGTGATGTCTGTCCAGACACTTTCTTTGACTTCAACCAATATTTTACCTGCCACTGTTTGTTTCTGGAGCTGTTATAACTCTTATTTGAGCTAGTCTGACACTTGTTTTTCCTTGGAGTATCTAGTTTGATAAGAAGATTTGAGTTCCTAAAGGTTCTCAATCTCCTTTTTGAGCCTGCTAATCTTTGTCTCCTACAGGTTCCTCTCTTCCATAGATTTGGCCAATTTGATTTTCTTTTCTAGAGATGTCAGTGGATTCATCGATGGGACTTCTACTAGTGATGTTGTGCTCAATCCTGAGAGTGGAACTGCACTCAATGGAATGACTTCCATGGGTTTCAATTGTTATTTCTCTTTCACTAACTTCTCCATCTCTGCTTCCATTTCCTTCAATTGTGCATTCTGCTCCATGATCAACTTAAGCATTTCATCTTTTTATCGTTCTGTCTCTGTTATTTCCTTTGCCTGTGAGTCTAATGTTGGTGGCATATTCAATTGTTTCCTTAAATATGCTATGTTGGCATTTTTCTTCTTGATCATCTCCTCGACTACTTTCACATTCAAGGGATCATACCCAATCTTGAGGATCAGTTCCTCCAACGTCTTGATCCTATTATCCTTGGAAAATGATGATATTTTCTCCAACTTCAACTACGTCTGGACATTGTTCAAAGACACTTGTAACCTGAAGGCAGTAGTGGAAGCATGTGCCAATGTGGAGAAAACCATTTCTCCAGTTTTCCTATGTAGATCCATTTGATCGGTTGGGTGCATGTCCTTGGTCTGGAATTCAAAGGTTTCCCTTTTATAGTCGGTGATTACCTTTGGGTCTAGCACCTGTGCTTGGAGAAATACCATGTGCATTCTTCCATTCTCTGTGTCGAATGTCGATAGCAGCCTGTGTTGTGAAGTCGATGTTTTCTTCCAAAATTGGGTGTATGTGCTGCTAGTCAGAGACTGATTCTTTTTCTTGATCAGATTGTATTTCTCAAAAATACTCAGCTTCACTCCTGTCTTGCCTGGTTGGTTGATTGGTGGAGTATCTGTAGGCTTTTTTGGTAACACTGTGGTTATAGTCAGCTTGCTACCTATACTGAGGAGTGACTGATCAACCTCTGTCATTGTAGTGGATGGAATTTCCTTTTCTCCAAACGGGTCAGGAGCTAGACTGGTTTTTTTCCTCTTGGTATGCAATTGAAATTCTTCTAATGATACTTCAGTGACAGGAGGTGACAGACCCTGCTTAGGCCTTTTCTCCTTTGGATCCTATGGTGTGGTTGTCTATGATATAGTGATTGAGAGGTCATGTTGTTCTGTTTTAACCAAAGTATTTGGTTCCCATCCTGTCTTGTTTGCAAATTTTTCTACCTCAGTCCTAGATACATGGGCATACTGGATATTCTTGTTTTTTATCCTCATCTCTGAAATAATGTTGCACAAATCATAGTGCCATGTGAAACTCACAAAGAATTTCATTTCATTTAGTAGACTGTCTGCTTCCTCCCCATCACCTCGACTGTTGCAAATGAAAGACCCAATCTACCCTTTGATTCTGATCTGTTGCTTCTTCTTTAAAGACACAAAATGAATATCATCCGAGTTTATCATCTGCCTTATGTATTCTAGGGAAACAATTTTGACAGGTAAGTATTTGGGCAGTTTATATGGGGCCAACTTGCACCCATAGACTCTGATATCAGTGTGATCTTGGTACAGGTACCAATCACCAGTCTTTGTATGATCTAAGAGATGTAGGATCCTCTGAAATTCATCGTTAATCCTGGGTTCAGGTTTGCCGCTGAGCTGACTCATCACTGGGTGGTAGAACTGATTGATGAACTGCTTGAAACTGAATTCCGTGGAGTTATGTCTAAGCAAGGAAGTCTATGTGGTTACTTCCTGGGGTTTTCCATCTTCATCCATATTCTGCATAGAAAAAGAGAATTTCTCCACTTGGAAGAAAATGAACAGGTATGCCAGTATTGAAGAATACCAGAACATACCTTCTGTGGCGAAATTGATGAATTGCTTGTGAATGTTGTCCGCCAGGAACATGCTGAAGTCGAATTGTCTTGTAGGTTTCTCATCAGTGGAGAAACTCACAAAAATCCCAGAATGGGTTCATCTACCCATTGATCTGAATAATAACCCAACAAGGCGCATAGTGATGTTATAACCTGGTTTCCTTTTGTTGAGAACATGGACGAAGAATAAGGGGGATTTTTTGTGGGGATTTGAGCGAACTGTGGAAGAAAAAGATCAAATATTTGAGCTCTTTGAGGAAATGACAGCTTCTGGTATAGCTTTGTGATGATCTTGAGGTTTAAAGGTGAGGCGGAGTTGGCTCAGGATATTTGCATCATTTGGTCGACGGTTTCTGGCGTCATGAGGAAAATAATTTCCCTAGACGAGGATACAATGGCTCTTTACTCAGAGATATAGTGGGCTTCACACTTGAGGGCAAACTCTGGGAAATGGTGAATCTGGGGGAAGAGATACAAGGGTAGGTTGGACTCCCATAGTCCAATTTCATCACTCTGGTCCTGGAAGACTTCTTTAAGCCATGACTGAAGGTATGCAAAGTCAGAATCGCACTTAGTGTCTGCGATTAAGTAGTCTTTGTCAGCCAGTGGAATCCTGTCGAGGTCAACAGGAGGTGAGAGAAACATATTCTCCTCTCCTTTTGTTCGTTTTGACTTTGGCACCATTATTGTAACAATACCTCCAATAAAACAACATTAGCGGGGATGACTATAGATGGGGGCGACTGACTGTAATAGAGAGGAAAATAGGGTAAATTCGTTGGTGCGATGAGTGGGTAAATGGTGAAAGAATGAAGTGGTGAGGGTATTTTTGAGTAAATGGGTATCCGTTGGGCATGGGAGACAGGTCAGATGGTCAATGGATAAGTTATCCAGTAATAAATGGCCAATGGGTCATTTAGAATGTGAGATGGCAGGTGACAATGACTAAGGGATACGGATGAGTGATGT
>JASDQU010411006.1:0-10479 GCA_032191745.1 Picea mariana | reverse complement strand
TTATTAATGCTGATATGCTTACTCAAAGTGAGGTCTTTTGTATGTTTTGTGTAAACAATGATGTTTGTTGGTTGCTTTGTGGTGTGAGGTTTTCTTGCAAGTTCAATGACAGCATGTATAATGACATTTGCTTTGCTCAAATTTATTTAATGAAATACTTGCAATAATTAGTTGATCAATAAGTAAAGCATTCAAAGTGAATCTTGCTAGATAATCATGCGAAATCTGCTCAACTCAGTATTCTTTCAATAAACCATTTGCAAATGACCAATCACAATAGGATATCCAATAACAATTTTGCAAACACCTTAGTTCATTCATCATTCATCATTCCGGAGATCATTCATAACTTATCTGGTATATGTTATATCAATGCCAGCAACAAATCAATCAAAAGACCGTCTGAGTTCAAATCTATCATATGCAAAGCAAGTTTTTTAATGTTGATAGTTATTGGAAATTTATGTAACCCTTCAACAATAGATGTAAACCATGTGTTGTGTATATGTAAAATTGCTTCTGTAAACGAGAGATCCGAACTCTATGATGGTCCCAACAGATATGGAATCCCAAGCCTGTGATTATTGTAGATAAGATAAGATAATTTTATTGACATGCAACTAGTGACCACAAAAGTAGGTCAAAGGGACTACTGAGTACAATGATATCATTACAAAGTAGGAGTACCAAAAGGTCTCCTATAAAGGAAAGATGCAGAAAGTGAAGTAAAGTAAGATATAATAGAAAGTGAAATCTAAGTTGAGGCATGAAAAAACCTCGACCTCAAGCCTGGAGACCCTCTCTGAAGAGATGTACAGGAGAAGAAGGTCCATAAACAAAAGGAACCAGAAGTAATGAAATAGGTCTTGTTATCGCACAGTTTGTAGTTAAGGTAAAAGACGGATGAAAGGAGGGCAAACTGGCTTAACTGAACCTATCCCACCACTGTCACCTCAATGGGATGGCTCTTTTTGTTTAGGGAGGTAAGGCCCAGGGGAGACGTCCCCGATGACCTGGGGTTTTGAGAAGGCAAAGGCTTAAAAGGGTAAGTGGTAATTTCCCCCTCACAAGTCACCACCAATTAGAATGTCTCGGTGGTAATTTCCCCCTCACAAGTCACCACCAATTAGAATGTCTTGGTTAATCAGCCAATAAAGATGAGTAATAACCAAACAGTGTACCTGCCCCAGACAAAGTAACAAAGAAACTATGCATATGCAAGATCACTTGCTTGGTTAGCACTTCATATAATTATGGACTTCTGATGTAAAGCAATTGATAAACAATATTATTGATGAAGCAAATCAAAGTTGTATAATGGAAATGATTACAATATATCACTTCATAATAAATGCTAATGGCAATCAATGTAGTCATATCAACATTAAGAAACAACACCTTATCTAATCATTCAATTGCTTTTAAAGATATAAATGCTGCAATGGTATAAGTATAGCATAAATAAACAATGGCAGCAGTAAGGTTAGTAGATGTTAGTTTATGCTAGAGTTAGAAGGTTAGGTAGTTGTTCAAAGCGTTTGGTTGTTTTGAAGTTGTGATCAATGTTCTCAAACAATGGAGGTCTTAGATCAGTTCTTTATTAGGGAAAATGGAGTCAAATAGATGCAAAAGTTGAAGGGTCAAAATGATAATGATATGGCCAAAGACAAGAGGGTTAAATGTTGAGGTGTTGCTAAAGCAAGGCCTCAACAATGAAATCCTAGGGGAGAAAGGCCAATAAAGATGAGTAATAACCAAACAGTGTACCTGCTTGAGACAAAGCAACAAAGAAACTATGCATATGCAAGATCACTTGCTTGGTTAGCACTTCATATAATTATGGACCTCTGATGTAAAGCAATTGATAAACAATATTATCGATGAAGCAAATCAAAGTTGTATAATGGCAATGATTACAATATATCACTTCATAATAAATGTTAATGGTAATCAATGTAGTAATATCAACATTAAGAAACAACGCCTTAGCTAATCATTCAATTGCTTTTAAAGATATAAATGTTGCAATGGTATAAGTATAGCATAAATAAACAATGGCAACAGTAAGGTTAGTAGATGTTAGTTTATGCTAGGGTTAGAAGGTTAAGTAGTTTTTCAAAGTGTTTGGTTGTTTTGAAGTTGTGATCAATGTTCTCAAACAATGGAGGTCTTAGATCAGTGCTTTATTAGGACAAATGGAGTGAAATGGCTGCAAAAGTTGAAGGGCCGAAATGATAATGATATGGCCAAAGAAAAGAGGGTTAAATGTTGAGGTGTTGCTAAAGCAAGGCCTCAACAATGAAACCCTAGGGGAGAAAGGCTCACTAAGGTATAGAAACCCTAGGCCTTAGTGCTCTCTCCTCCTTCTTTAGCTTATTGGCAAGATGAAATGATAATGATATGGCCATTGCAATGGCAAGGCTCTATCTTACTTCAGCAAATCAAATGGCCCTTAATCTTAGTAGAGACATGAGACAAGGACCTTAGCAGGTGCTTGTCACCTAGGGTTTAATTCAGCAATTATAATAACAAATGCAAGTAAGCAATACTACAACCATTCAATTAAGAAGTTTTGCAGAAATTCACTTACATAAACCAAGAATTCATGTAGCAAAACCCTAGTTGTAAACCTTCCACCAAGAAAAATGCCAAAAATAGCCAAAACAAGCTTCCTTCAACAAGTGCACCTTATAATTTCAGCCAAAATCCTAGAATAGGGTGCAAATTTTAGACCTCACCAAGTGGTGAGTGAAAGATGATGAACAAAAATAGATTTTTGTTCCCTTACTTATATAGTACAAATGACCTTAATTAGAATTTAGGTCATCAAAAGGTCGACAAGGCCAAAATACACAATAATATTGTTTTACATTAAAATGTTATAAACTAAACCCTAATCAAGCAAAAGAAAGATGTCATGCCCCTTATAGGGTGACGTTGTCCCTTTCTAGGGCAAATGTAGCCTCATGGAGCAAAACGTTAGCCCTCCTTGGGCTTCTCCAACCTGCCACACATGCCAAACTGCCATGTATGTCTGCCAAAACGTCCATGAAGCTGGATAACGTCATGAACCTCCCAGGTGACATCCTGGGCCTTCCAAGGCCAGCGTTCCAATGAAGAGGGCACGACCCCCCTAGGTACAGGTCTAGTCAGTTGCCTCTAGTAGATCCTTCTGTTCTTCCCTGGTGCAAACACTCTGCCCTGTCTCTGCCCCCTGCTCGGGTCTCAGCATCCATCGGGTGGGCTCTTCAGCCCCATGCAGGTCCGAACTAATAATCTCCCCATGTGTACATGTTGTGGTACCTGTTCGTTGGGCATGATCCTGCACATCAACAGATACGCCCTCCATGGGCTCATAAGTCACAGGGATCATAGCAATGTCAATCTCATCTAATCATCAAAACATGTGCATAAAACCCCTTTACCCCAGTCAAGTGCTCAAAGACAATATACAAGTCTGCAATGCAAGTTTGGAGGAAGTGACAGGGCGTCCTATTGGGCTAATGTCCACTAGAAGAGGGATGTTTCTGGAAAGTATTAAATCCAAGTCATGTAAGTGGGTGAGGTGGATGGGTATGCCTCAGAAAAGGGTGCAGTGATAGCAGGGATGGCTTACCAGTGGGTGCCTCTATAGAGGGTGAGCTGCACCTGTCATGGATGCAAATGTTGAATCCAAGCCCATCCATGCCTTTTATCTTATTCTTTTTCTTTCAAGAAGCTAGTCAGGGGACACTGCCCTGGATTGGTGACCAATGGTGGCAATGTTAGCCACAAGCATTTCACGGAAATGAGAAGGTTGGCTCGTGATGAGACCCCCTTTCTCTTGTCTATGCCACCAAGAGCCACTACCCTGGTGTGGTGACCAGATGTTGGTAGTGTCACATCGCTAGATGCTCATGGACCTAATATGTTGGCTCGTGATGAGACCCCCTATCCTATAACCAGGTCTTGTCTTATTTTTTTTTATCTTTTTATTGCTTTTTTCTTTCAAGAAGCTAGTCAGGGGACACTGTCCTGGCTTGGTGACCAGTGGTGGCAATGTTAGCCACAAGCATTTAACAAAAATGAGAAGGCGGGCTCGTGATGAGATCCCCTTTCTCTTGGCTATGCCACCAAGAGCCACTACCCTGGCGTGGTGACCAGATGCTGGTAGTGTCATACCGCTAGATGCTCATGGACCTAATAGGCTGACTCGTGATGAGACCCCCTATCCCTCAACTAGGTCTTGTTTTGTTACTTTACAGGTCCCTCTGTTTCTTGCTGAGAAGATTTTTATTACTTTCTCGAGGATCCCTGGGCGAAGCATCTCGAGGTTTTATTCTTAGGCTTTTATTATCAGCTGCTTTTACCCCCTAGACCCTTTAGCCCATTCTTCCCACAAGGTAGGGTACAACCCCTAAATAATTGGCCAACCCTATGCCCAAACCAGTGTAATGGGATGGATGAGTGGGAAATAAGAAGGAAAATAGTATGTATGATGGGAATAGACGATGACTTTTCAGAAATACCCCCAGTGGCAACTCAAAACCTATGGGCACAAGCTTGCTAAGGCATCCTGTCATTCCCCCTAGACATGGTCAAGTGGACAAGCATAAGATCAAAGCACCTGTTAGAAACAAAGGAATTAAATGCACATATTCAAAGGTTTTGAGAATCATAGTGATACATACCATGATACCCGGACTCATTACCTCATGGAGCAAGAACCATCTCTAATACAGGACCAAGCCGAAGGTGATGGATGTTGTTGTTGCTACTAACAAAGTGGAGGCGTTGAAAGGGAGAAAAGATGGGCCCTCCAGGGCCATGCTCAAGTCGATATGGCTCTCAGAACTCCATGTCTAGGACCTGTGGGCCTTGAGACACAATCTCCTAGTTATCCCTAAAAGTGGGGGATAACAGGTCTGTCATGGAATAGACGCATCTCTCCTACCATCCAAGACTGAATGAAGGAAGTTGAGTATAGTAAAATGTCTAGTGGGAGAACTGGGGGGATGCTTGGATCGTCCGCTATGTTGTTGTCTGGAAGAGGTAATACGTCGATAAGGCTTGGGGGATCTCATCTTTCTCCTAGGAAGGGATCTAATCTAGCGAAATCTTGTGGGACGGAGGAAGAACCCACAGGTTCGCATTGATTTGGAGTTTGGAGTTGTGTTGATATCAATTTGTCTCTTAGTGCCCTTTCTTGAGGATAGCACAGTGAAGAAGGAAATGATTCGCTGGATAGAGCTTGGTCTAGTAGGAGGATGAAGAATATGTTCTCGGAGACTGAGGGCCTCTTGTATGTATAAATCTAAGCACCTCTGTAATGTCCCCATTTTTGGATTTACTTATTTTACAGATTGGGATACCTGTCAAAGAAGCCAGTTGAGGGTGATAGTGAGATCAGGAGGTATTGAGGAGTTTTATTGGGCCCAACTCACATTATTCATCATATTTCATCATCAGGATCCATTCCACACAACTTTTCTTTGGTTTCGTTGCATTTCGACGATTTTTGTAATTTTGAGTTATTATGGAGCATATTTTAATTAAATTCACTAAGGAGGTCATTTTGGGCATAATACTTGAAGAAACCCCTTAGTGTGATAGCTCATCGGAATCAGGAGGAAAATATCTACAGGATAAAATGATGAAAAGTGACTTTCAGTGGTCGAGGAAGCCACAAGGGAAAATTAATTAATTAATAAAGTGATTTTATGAAGAAATATTAAAAGTCACTTGGAGAGAAAAGGTGAACAGGGTTATAAAAGAGAGATAGGGGATTCTATTCTCTCATGATGTTGATTGATATTTTGATGTCTGACTTCTTAGCTAGAGAGCCCATGGTACTTGAGGGTTTTGAGGGTTTTGACTAAATAAACCCTAGAGATCAACAAGGGAGTGAAATATTCTCATGTTCTTGATCCAATCTTGGCCTCCCTCACCATTCTACATCAATTCAGAACTACTTCAGCCATCCGTTTGTGAAGAAGGATGCATCATAGAGGGTTTTCTGTAGAGAGGGTGCACCACTCAACCAAGGGAGATTCGATTTGGTCTTAGGAGGTTGGGTTTGGACCAAATCTCGATTGGGGACTCTTGACCATCATCAGGGAGAACCTTTTGGCACTTGTGGGGGGTTTACAACCTCCATATTTATTTATTTTGATGGTTGGGTGAATTTCAGGAATGAGGGTGCATTGGGGGTTTGAGATCCCATGATTTGTGAGTATATTTTTCATCTACAGTTAGGGGATCTTCACATATGAGTTAACCATCATCAGATCTACAAGTTGCAGCCATTTCCTCAAGGTTTTACATCATCTTTTATCGTGCATATTTCAGCAGGGCGAATTTTAGCATGAGGACACATTTCTTGGCATGGTAGAATTGATTTTGGAGCATTATATCAACCATTTTGGGAAGCCGTCATTAAGGGATCCTTGAGGAAGATTACTCTTGATATTTCCTTGCATTTTGAGGTAATTACAACCCTATTTTGTAGTTGTTATATTCCTTGGATCAGATCTGAAAATTACTGTGTGTTGGACAACCAAGTGCATATTAAATAAAGCAAGGATTTAAGGTATTATCTTACGGCTTTAATAGCTATTAGATTCTAGTTTGTTTGGTTATAATTGTATGTGTTTTCCTTATATATTACATGAAGAAATATGGACCACATACATCAGAAAATACACTTAAATGGATGCTACAACCATTGCACACAAAGTGTTTGACAAAAACCTCAACTAGTCGTTGCAAATAAACATAACAACCAACACAAATTCAGAACAACCACTCATTAGGAAGGGTTTTGGGTGTTGCATGTGATTTGTTTGGCATAAACTTCATCCATTAAAATTGAGTTAGGAAGGGTTAACCCAAGTGACCTGGATAAACTACCTGTAAATATTGTCCATAATGATCCTTTTCAACTCCTATTGAGTCATTAGGAGGTGGCCAGGTGCATCTAAGGAGTATTTAAATGGAGGTAGACGATCTGTTTGAATGCCCACGAACTCTAAAAGATCTGAAACCCTTGTGAACCAACCTTGAGCCTAGATTGAAGGAGTAGAGAGGGAAACAATATTTGAAGAACAATAGGCCAAGTATGGGTACCGATCTTTCCCAATCATTGAGTCAGTGAAGCTCCATATGCGATGCAAAAAAGAGGCCAGACTAAACATTGTCTTGAGTTGGAAGGGTTGGGCTCCAAACTCTGCTAGAATGATGTGTTGGTATTGTCTGCTTGCATCTAATGATGTGTCGGAGGAGAAGGGTTTGGAATCTCTCGGTTGGGGCCCTGTTATCTCTTAGATTCTCCCTAGAGGAAAATTCCAACCTCTCCAAGGGGAAAACCTAAGGGCACGAACAAGCAGGATGCCCAATGTCACCTCAATAACCCTACCTTTCCAATTCTAGGCTAGGGTCACTAACCTAAGGAGGGGATCCTATGCAGGCATGTAGGGTCCTATCCTTATAAATAAGAAAGGGTGAGGGCAAGGACCAGTGTAATTTTGTCTGAACCCTTGGAGGATTATAAAGACATACACCCTCCATCAAGTCTACTTGTTATCATTGAATAAGCTATATTTTATGCAAAGGTTTCTAGGAGTAAAAAGGCTTACCTCCTCCTAGATTTTCCTTGCTAGTTTAGTTTTCTCTATGTAGTAAAAAAGATTACACCCCTAGAGAAGTAACAAAACTATCTCTTACACAAGAGACTCCATTGCCCAATTGAGTAAGCACTAGTCTAAATTGCATTGGAGATATAAAATCGTTGCATTGGTATACGTGAATTGTTGAGATATTGCAATTGTCTAAGTTGGAATTGATTCTAGTTGCTATAAGATTGTTTGTGCCCTAAGGGCGTCTTGATTAGTCTAATAATTCTCTTTTTTATATACAAACTTAACACTATAGTATCCTAATAATTCCCTTTGTGAACCAAGAATATTGTTCTATTGGTTATTGGCTATCATTTGTATGGTTTACTTGTTGACTTATGTGGTTAGATTTTGCTATCGCAACAATTGTTTGCTACAACCACTCAGCTGTCATAACAACTTGTTGATAACATCATTTAACAACCATTAATCACCACCAAAGTCTTTTTCTAATCATTGGAAATTTGAGTAGCCATTGCTAGCTTTATTCTTGATATCTTGTACTAGATTTTGGATGGTTAAATTTGCAGCTATTGATATCTTACATTGCTAATATATATATTTCCATACTGTTGCAATTTAGGACAACAAGGATTCTTTCTTTATCCCCTTTGGTTTAAGGCTTGTAAATCTATCATTTGTCTTGTTCTGGGTAGGTTTAACATTGTTTTGCAGGTGCACAATACTTGGCAACCATTCTCCATCTACAAGACTCTTTCCCAAATCCTTACTCCTTCTCCAATCTTGACCTATAGGGGTGTTCATTTATAATGCCCTTTCATGAATCCCCCCAGTGGAAACTCAAACCCTATTGGTACCATCTTACTAGGGCATCCTGTCATTCCCCCTAGGTGTGGTCAAGTGGAAAAACATAAGATCCAAGCACATGTTTGAAGAAAAAAGAATTAAATGCACATATTCAAAGGTTTTGAGGATCAAAGTGACACATACCATGATACCCAGACTCATTACCTCATGGAGCAAGATCCATCTCTGTTGCAGGACCAGGCCGAGGTGATGGATGTTGTTGTTGCTGACAAAGTGGAGGAGTTGAAGAATGAAAGGATGGGCCCTCCAGGGCCATGCTCAAGTCGATATGGCTCTCGATACTCCATGTCTAGGACCTATGGGCCTCACGACATTATCTCCTTAGTTATCCCTAGGTTAGGGGATAACATATGGCTCCAACTCGGGGACATGTTCTCACCATAGAGCACATGAGAACCTCAGCATCTCTGGCATAACCTGTGACCTTCTTGATCTCAGCATAAGGTTGTCAGCAATCATTTGGGGTGCTGATATCACCCGCGACTCAAATATATAATACAAAAAAATTGAAAGCAAGCATATGTACAAATGGAAATACAAACTACTCTAGCATGAAATGAAAATGGTATATGCAATGAATGCAAACGNCTGTCATTCCCCCTAGGTGTGGTCAAGTGGAAAAACATAAGATCCAAGCACATGTTAGAAGAAAAAAGAATTAAATGCACATATTCAAAGGTTTTGAGGATCAAAGTGACACATACCATGATACCCTGACTCATTACCTCATGGAGCAAGATCCATCTCTGCTGCAGGACCAGGCCAAGGTGATGGATGTTGTTGTTGCTGACAAAGTGGAGGAGCTGAAGAATGAAAGGATGGGCCCTCCAGGGCCATGCTCAAGTCGATATGGCTCTCGGTACTCCATGTCTAGGACCTATGGGCCTCACGACATGATCTCCTTAGTTATCCCTAGGTTAGGGGATAACATATGACTCCAACTCGGGGACATGTTCTCACCGTAGAGCGCATGAGAACCTCAGCATCTCTGGCATAACCTGTGACCTTCTTGATCTCAGCATAAGGTTGTTAGCAATCATTTGGGGTGCTGATATCATCTCCGACTCATATATATAATACAAAAAAATTGAAAACAAGCATATGTACAAATGGAAATACAAACTACTCTAGCATGAAATGAAAATGGTATATACAATGAATGCAAACGCCAACCTACTTATTGTTAAATTTGGCAGCATCGACAATCATTCTCCAATGAGAGGCCATATGGGCCACCCTGAGGCTAGCATATCGGTGTTGTATATCAGCAATAGAGGCTGCATATCAGAGGCGTATATCAGCAACATATTGTGTTGTATATCAACAATAGAGGAAGCATATCAAAGGTGCATTTCAACAAGGTCTCTTAGGTCTTTGTCAGGTCAAAGTCATCTTGGCAAGCTCTTTAAGAGTTGAACATTCATGGTGGATATTTGTAAGCGATCTTACATTATTAATGCAATAAAGGAATATCGTTTGCTGGGGTTTTTCTCCCTGTACAGGGTTTCGCCAGGGTATATGTGTTGTTGATGTGCATGCTTACTTATCTACATAGTTATTGCTATTCGGTTATGATTTGGTATTGTTGAAGTGTATTAAGATGGAATCAAAGTGTTGAAGAAAATAAAAGAATTAATATGCATAAGAAATCAAGCTCATAATTTAACATGGTATCAAATCTTAGGGTGTGTTAAACGTGTTGAAGTGCAACAACAGGTACACACATCTCCAAGATAGCTTGATTAAGTTTTCAATGTGAAGTCTGTGGCATTCTCGATTTCAATCAGGGTCGAGGATAGGCTCGAAGGAGCTACCAACTTCAATGTGTGGAAGCTTTAGATAACAAATATCTTGCAGGAGCATGATCTTGAGTAGTATGTGACCACAGTGGTGGAGGAACCCACAAACAATGCAGGAAGAGTGACCTTTAGGAAGAGTCAAGCAAAGACCAAGAGAATCATCTTTGACTCAGTCAAAGACAGTATAATGCCTGCAATGA
>JASDQU010411005.1:0-10338 GCA_032191745.1 Picea mariana | reverse complement strand
AAATTATTTAATCCTCTCACTAAGGTAAGAAGAAAAGATAATTAACAAGTAAAAAAAACACTCCGGATTATGTGCCCACTCCCAGATCAAGGGTGGCCAATAGCCTTTTACATTCTCTCATACTTAGAACACTTATTACAATAGTGGAAATACGGGAAAAGGGGCCTTTTCAGGGTCTGCTGAATCACTGAATTCTGCATGTACGAGCACTGCTTGCTCATTCTTTGGCGGCTCTTCAGGAAATCCAGCTTGTGCAACCTGGTGGATAACAAGTCACTTTTAGCCAAAAGTGGCAATTAATTCACAAAGTGGGTGAATTGATAGACTTAAAGTGAACTTAGGGAACTTAACTCAAAGTTGGTTTTTGAGTGAGATTATTGTGAGATGATCTCAACCTTTGATTAGAGATGGCATGAGGAGATCCTAGCCATCCAAATCTTAGGTATTTTTATGGAGGTTTAAGAGGGGCGCATAGGTGCCTTGGAGGCTCATTCAGTCTTATGTTCACTTGGAGAGTTTGAGAGGGAGCATGAGGATGAGGTTGGAAGCATTAGTTGAGGGAAGCTTGGGCACCTCCTTCCATGGAGGGCTCATGGAGGCTTAGATCCTCATTTATTTGTGGTGGAGCTTCTTGCTTGGAGGAGGGCGCACTATAGGAGGAGGGTGCACTCATAGCAGTCACAAGCTACGGTTGGACGATCGCAGATCCGTCGGTTTCAGTGGAGAGGTAGCACGCAAGAGCATCTTTGTGTGCAAGGGATTCTTCTTCAGAGCTACAGGGATCAAGGGCGCATTGTTTCAGTGGATAGACCAACAAAGGGAGAGGGTGCACTAAGCTTGGGCGCATATCTCCTTGGATCCTTTGGCAAGGCGTGAGAGGAGCTTGCTATGTATACAAGTTCGATTATATTTGTTTACTTCTTGTATCATATGCTTTAAACATCACTTATATATACTTCCATTCCAAACTGGTTTTCCCCAGGGGGGGTTTTATAATGGGTCATGTTGACCAAAAATACATGTGTCCTATTTTCATGCACGCTTAGAGTTTAGATCAACATTTCATAGTTGTAAAGAGTGGAGGAGTCTTACTTGTTTTGAGTTATATTGCATGTGGTAACATTGGGTTATGAAAACACTTGAAAGGGCACCTCAAAGAACACTTAACCATAAAACTTATGAGCAGAAAGGTATCTTGACTGTTTGCTGTCCTAAAATGCAGCAAAGGACAGTTTTGGAGATTGAAACTTAGAGTTCATAACATGCCAAGGACAGACCTATTTGAGCAGCCTCATAGGACCTCAATGTTCTATTATGTATTTAATTTCTGAAACAACAGTTACACAACTATGGTTATATCTATAAATGATGCTGTGCGTTGATGTTATCCATGATGACACAGTATCCGATACCTATCCTTCCTTAAATATACACTGCTTAACTTGTTTACCACCACAACATCACACAAATTTGATTTTTTAATGGAAGGACCACTACTCTTGATGGCTTGTCTCGTCCATGAACTTCAAAAGGCGGTTGTAATTGAGAACTACAACTTATTCCAGTTAATTTGTGTTAGTTCGTCAGTCAACATAGAACTGAAAGCACCACTTCTATATGCCGATTTTCTGCTTAATTTGTGGCTTGATTCTGGTGTGACAACCTGTTATTCAAGGCCGCTGTAGCAGGATGTTGATTGCTACAGATATTGGATATGACTGTATTCTAGCTTCTAGATAACAATGTAATTCCCGTTTTTTTTTGTTATTGTTCGTAATTTTAATATTTAATATTTAATATTTCGGCTTATAAATATATTGGCAGCAAAATGATCTAGTTCTTCACCGAAATTTTGAAAGTGGCCAAGGGCTTAGTTTCGGTGAAAGACTAGAGTTCCAAGAACTCAAAAAAAATTGAGTGGCAAAAGGCCTGCAATGATGTTGCCAAGGGCAACAAAATGGACCAAAAGTCTATGGGCCAAAGGGCCAGGATAAGACTTGCTCTGCTATCAATGTGATGAACAGATCCTTTTCATACAGAAAATATCCAAAATAGAAAGGATATAACACAATAATCCATGTAGGACTATAAAATATATTATAAAAAGAATGTATAAAAGATAGATTGATAGATGAGTATAATGACCCTCATGACGATATACATATAGGCGTTGACTCACCACGAGGTGAAAAGGTATGTCTCTTTCCCTTTCATTAATTAACCGTTAATTATTATTGTAGTTAATATTATTATTATTATTATGTAATATTTATATATATTTTGTATGTTACAATAACCAAAATAGCATCGAGTGCAATCCATCTCTGAACCAAAATACATCAACAAAGAGGCTCGAAATGGCCTCTAGACTCCAAAAAAAATCATGCTACATCAAATAACTACATATCATCAAAATCATTACCTATTATTAGGATCCTCATTATCAGTGTCACCCTCTAAGCATTAAAATAAGATAGAAAAAGCTTAACATGCCTAATAAGTGATTTTACTCGAGTGAAGGGTACATTTTAACTAGCGTCATGACATAAGAGTTCAACAATCATTATCTATATTAGGATCCTCATTATCAGTGTCACCCTCTAAGCATTAAAATAAGATAGAAAAAGCTTAACATGCCTGATAAGTGATTTTACTTGAGTGAAGGGTAGATTTTAACTAGCGTCATCACAGAAGAGTTCAACAATCATTGCCACTGTTGATATTATGGTAGCTGCGGAAGGTATTTACCTCCTCGTGTAAACTTGACGAGAATAGAATATTTTGGGAAGCAAGAAGAAACCCTAATTAGTTGGCTAATAACCCTAGAAGACAAGTCGACTCAACAGGATAATTTGTATTAGGTTATTAGCCTCCAAGAGAAGAAGTCGGCTAAAGGAAATATTATATACTAAGTAAATAGGCACCCAGAATGAGAAGTTGGCGCAGGCAGTTTGCTAGTTTTAGTATAAATACAGGAGGCCAGTCTTCATTCTGGTAGGCATTCTCAAAACTGCAGAAGCAACACTTGTGCGCACTGCAATTGGCCTGTTTGTGCACAAGTTTGGAGGAGAGCTACCGTTGCAGCTGCTGCAGCTACAAGATTTCGGTTTTGGCCTGGACTCTCTCTTGGTTATGGTTTGGACTCTGTGATCAACTCTTGTTACTCTTGTTTGGTGTGCTATCCTTGAAGAGAGGTGCACTATCATGTTTGGCTATCTAGCCTAGGGTTTGCTTCCAGAATGATTCTCTAGTCAAGGTTAAGGTGCTTGGGGGTGGCTTTGGCCTATGGTTGGGTGACAATAGTGATATTGTCTATGGTTAAACGAGCACATCTATTATATTCTAACAGGTTATGGGCCCACACCTCCTTCATTCAGTCTAACCACTGGAAGGGAGCATAGCCATAAGGATACTAAGCTCGTTGAAGAACTGTTGCTAGGGTTTCTAGCAGGAGCAGTTACTAAAGCACTGCCACTAGGGTTACTAGTAGGTGCAGTTGCAGAAACCCTAACCCTCTCATTGAGGCAACTTAAGTGAAGGGATTGACCTAATTTCTGGATAGACTAGTGTGCCCTAGCCTAGCGCATCTCCTGGTACTCTCAACAAGCCAAGACATCAAGTTTGAATTTTTGGTCAAATCTAGGGTTGAACAAGTCAAAGCAACCGTGAATTACTCTATGAAGTCAAAAAAACAAGTTAGATGGGGCTTCTAACTTCAGAGCGTGGAAGACAAGGATTGACTTCATCCTTGCGAAGAATAAAGTGCTGGATATCGTGAAAGGAAAGATCGTGGAACCATAGTTTGAAGAAGGAAAAGAGAAGGAACCGCAGAACGTTGCAGTTATGGAGAAGTTTAGAGACAATGACATCAATGCCATGAGTATCATAGTGGACTCTATAAAAGACCACTTGATACCTTACATCTCCCATCTTGACTCATCTAAGAAGATATATGATATCTTAACACACCTCTTCTCAATCAGAAACATTGGACAAGTAATGAGTCTGAAGAATGAGCTCTGTGACATGAAGATGAATGATGATGACAGCATAACATCATACTTTGTGAGAATCTCTCAGTTAAGAGATCAACTACAAGCTATTGAAGAGATCATTTCAGAGAAGGAATTAGTAAACATAGTACTCAATGGTCTTCCCAAGACATGGGATGCATTTTCCGCAAGCATGAACATAAGGAAGGAGTATCCTACATTTGAAGAACTTTGGGCTTGCTGTGCACAAGAAGAATCAAGGATCAATGCAAAAGAGAAACCCCAAAAGAAGTACGATGATCAAGCCTTTACAACAAGGCTCAAGGATTTCAGGAATAAAAGGAAGTTTGGCTCTAGGAAGAAACCAAATCAAGAGAAAGATATGTCAAGAATACAATGCTTCAATTGTCGAAAGTATGGTCACTACAAGAATCATTGTCCTGAGCTAAAGAAAAGGAAGGAGACATACGAAGCATCAGTGGCCGAAGAAAAGGAACCTTCAAAGAAGACTAAGAAGGATGAAACAAATTCCTTCTTCTAAGACAAGGTAACATATGTCTAGATTAGAAGAGTGGCTCTTATGTCACTCTGTGGAGTGAGTGACTTATCCAGCATCATGTCTGATTACTCAGATGGAGTATGTTTTCGAGAGATGATGTAGCTGATGACACTGATAGTGATGATGGTGCTCATGATCTAATCATGAGTTAGTCTATACGACTATATTGATGCTACCGGGTAAATGGTATGTTTGTGCTCAAGACCATTACCTTCAATACCTCCCTAGCTAGGAGGGAGTGTTGATATTATGGTAGCTGTGGGAGGTATTTACCTCCACGTGTAAACCTGACGAGAATAGAATATTCCGGGAAGCAAGAAGAAACCCTAATTAGTTGGCTAATAACCCTAGAAGACAAGTCGGTCCAAGAGGATAATTTGAATTAGGCTATTAGCCTCCAAGAGAATAAGTTGACTAAAGGAAATATTATATACTAAGTAAATAGGCACCTAGAATGAGAAGTCAGCCCAGGCAGTTTGCCAGTTTTAGTATAAATACAGGAGGCCAGTCTTCATTTTGGTAGGCATTCTCAAAACTGCAGAAGCAACACTTTCGCACTGCAGTTAGCCAGTTTGTGCGCAAGTTTGGAGTAGAGCTGCCGTTGCAACAACTGCAGCTAGCAGATTTCGGTGTTGGCCTGGACTCTCTCTTGGTTATGGTTTGGACTCTCTGATCAACTCTTGTTACGCTTGTTTGGTGCGCTATCCTTGGATAGACGTGCGCTATCTTGTTTGGCTAAATAGCCTAGGGTTTTCTTTCGGAATGATTCTTTGTCAGGGTTAAGGTGCTCGGGGGTGGCTTCGGCCTATGGTTGGGTGACAATAGTGGTATTGTCTATGGTTTGTTATCCCCCACTTTTAGGGATAACTAGGAGATCATGTCTTGAGGCCCACAGGTCCTAGACATGTAGTATCGAGAGTAGGATTGACTTTAGCATGGCCCTAGAGGGCCCACCTTTTCTTTTTCCCAGCACCTTTATCTTGTCAGCAGCAACAACATCCATCACCATCGGCTTAGTCCTGTGTCAGAGATGGTTCTTGCTCCATGAGGTAATTAGTCCAGATATCATGGTATGTGTCACTTTGATCATCAAAACCCTTGAATATGTGCATTTGATTCCTTTTGTTTCTAACAAATGCTTGGAGCTTACACTTGCCCACTTGACCATGTCTAAGGGGATTGACAGGATGCCATAGTAAGCCTGTGTCCTTAGGTTTTGGTTTGCCACTAGGGGGGATTTCTGAGAAAAAGCCATCGTCCGCTCCCTTCACAGCACCACTTTTCATCTTGCTTCCCGCTCACCTATCCCATTCCACCTGTCCAGGCACTGGGTTGACCCTTTTTCAGGATTGCACCTTATCTCGTGGGAAGAAGGGGCTAAAGGCCCAGAAGGTAAAAGCAAGTTGGTAAAAGATATAAGCCTAAAAATAAAACCTCGAGATGCTTCGCCAGGGATCCCCAAGAAAGCAATAAAAGGCTTCTCAACAAGAAACAAGAGGGACCCGTAAAAAAATAATAAAACAAGACCTGATCAGAGGATAGGGGGTCTCATCACGATCCAACCTATTAGGTCCATGGGTACCTAACAGTATGACATTACCACCAACTGGTTACCATGGCAGGGTAGTGACTCTTGCTTGCATGGCCAAGGGAAAAGGGGTCTCATCATGATCCAACCTTCTCATTTCAGCAAAAGTACTTGGGGGTAACGCTCCAAATGGTCCAAATGGGGTAACGCTCCAAATGGGGTAACGCTCCAAATGGTCCAAATGGTACCGGTCCAAATGGTACCTGTCCGTCAGGTGTGGTCCTGCACATCAAAGGCTACGCCCTCCATGGGCTCATTAGTCACAGGGATCATAGCAATGTCAATCACATCTCATCATTAATATTATTAAACATATGCATAAAATCCCTAATACATCAGTTAATAGCTCAAAGACGTTACGAAAGCCTGCAATACAAGTTTGGAGGAAAAGACAAAACGTCCTATTGGGCTAATGTTCACTAGAAAAGGAAAGTTCTCGGAAAAGACCTCATCCAAACCATGTGAGTGGGTGATGTGGTAAGGAGAAGTCTAAGCATGTGGGTGCAGTGAGGGCCAAGGATGCAAGGTGTTAGTTGTGGGTGCCTTTGTAGAAGGCGAGCTGTACCTGTCATGGATGCATTCTTTCCAAGCCCATTCTTGCCTTTATTCTTTTATTCCTTTTTGCTTTTTTTTGTTCAAGAGCTAATTAGGGGACACTGCCTTGGTGTGGTTACCAGTGGTGGCAGCGTTACCCACAAGTAGTTTCACACAAATGAAAGGTTGGCTTGTGATGAGACCCCCTTTCCCTTGGCCATGCAACCAAGAGTCACTGCCCTGGCGTGGTAACCAGCTGGTGGCAATGTCATACTGCTATGTACCCATGGACCTAATAGGCTGGCTCGTGATGAAACCCCCTATCCTCTGACTAGGTCTTGTTTTATTATTTTCCGGGTCCCTCTTGTTTCTTGTTGAGAAGCCTTTTATTGCTTTCTCGGGAATCCCTGGGCGAAGCATCTCGAGGTTTTATTCTTATGCTTTTATCTTTTATCAGCTTAATTTTACCTTCTGGGCCTTTAGCCCCTTCTTTCCATGAGATAAGGTGCAATCCTGAAAATAGGTCAACCCAATGCCCAGACCAGGGTAGTGGGACAAGTGAGCGGGAAATAAGATGAAATAATGGTGCTATGATGGGAGCGGATGATGGCTTTTCAAAATTCCCCCAAGTGGCAAACCAAAACTTATGGACAAAGGCTTGCTAGGGCACTCTGTCAATCACCCCAAAAATGGTCAAGTGGGCAAATGTAAGATCCAAGCAGTTGTTAGAAATAAAATGAATCAGATGCATATATTTAAAGGTTTTAATGATCAAAAGTGACACATATGATGATACCTGGACCAATTACCTCATGGAGCAAGAACCCTTTCTGATACAGGACCATGTCGATGGTGATGGATGCTGCTGTTGCTGACAAAATAAAGATGATAGAAGAAGAAGAAAAGGTGCGCCCTCTAGGGCCATGCTCAAGTCAATCCTGCTCTCGGTACTCCATGTCTAGGACCTGTGGGCCTCGAGACATGATCTCCTAGTTATCCTTGAAAAGTGGGGATAACAGGTCCCACCACCAGGTGCTGGTGTTGAAAGCCGTGATACATGATAGTATTTCGGGGTTAGCATGTATGCTAAGGCATGTAGTGGAATATTTAGCATTTCCCACCGTTTTTCCACTTCTACATGAATAAGGTTATAAATGTCGACATCTTTAGGTTCAACAATGTCTTTAATTAGCCCTAGTATGCTATCCATTTGCTCATACACCTACCCAATGATTGGCTGATCTGAATCTGAAAACTTGATCATGTTATAAATTGGCTTGGTGAATTGCATAACATACTGAACCTGCGTCCAAAACTGACTGTCAAGCACTGTGTTCTTGACTGCTAATGCACCTTCTTTATCACTGCTCAAATCATCCCATTCATCACTCATCACCATACCAACTAAAGTTTGTCTCACCTTCAATAGGCGCCTAAAAGTGAGGTAATAGCTAACAAATCTAGTTGGTGCAGTCTTAAGTATCTGCAACCTGGAGTAAGTGCTATAGAAGTAATTGACCCTTGTATGCCCGGTGATATATTTGATGAGTTGCTTCCCTCTCTTGTACAACTGATTAATCCATCCACATTCTTTATGTTTGACAATATCATGCATCAAAAGGTTCAAGGTGTGCATCAAACACCCAGACCAAAAGATGTGTGGATGCATTCGCTCAATGATTTTACTTGCTTCCTTACAATTTGCTGCATTATCAGTGATTACTTGAATCACATTAAAAGGGCCAACTTCATCAATTGTTTTCAACAAGAGCTCTGAAATGTTTTGAGAAGTTGCACTTATTGAAGATGAGTCATGTGCTGCGAGAAACATTGCACCACTAGCAGAAACACTAATAACATTGATGAAATGTTGGTTTCTAACACTTGTTCAACCGTCCAATACAATGGATACCCCAACGTCAGACCATTCATTTGTAAAACGTGAAAGACCGACTTGAATTTTTGCTTTTTCCTTGTCAAGTAACACAGTTCTAGCTTAATCATAACTGGGGATCTTGTATCCTTGGGGGGATTTTTCGTTGATGCCCTGTTATCGCGTAGTTTGTATTTTAGGTCACAGGCTACAGGATAGTGGACAAACTGGCGTAACAGGAACCTTCCCCACCCGATGTCACCTTGATGGGGAGGTCCTTTCTGTTTAGGGAGGTTAGCCCAGGGGAGACGTCTCCGATAACCTGGTGTTTGAAGAGGCAAAGAATAAAAAGGTCAAGGGTTAAGGTTTTCCCTCCTTGCAGGTTACCCCCAATATTAGATAATCCGGCTAATCAACCAATAAAGAAGTTAAGTCCCTGTTGAGAACACCTGCCCAGAACAAGACAATAACAACTCAATATGTATATTTGCAGGTTATAATTCAAAGGGTTAGTACTTCTTGACTATCTGATTTCATTTAATAAGCAAAGTAGTAGATAAGATGAGGTCAACGTTCTCCTAAATAACCTATGCAAGATTACCAATTCATCAATATCTATAAAAATGACCAAGCCAACAGTATTTTCAATCAACAATTGTTCAATAGATGCTTGACGTCATCTTTTAATTGCTTATTTACTAGTCATAAAGCTTGCTGCGTCAAGTATGACATCAGCCTAGGTTAGTAGCGTTAGGGTTAGTTAGGGTTTCAAAAATTTAAAGTTTGAAAGATGATTTTGTACACCTAAAGCTCAACGTTGGAGATATTACCAATGCCTTAGGGTAAATGGAGTCAAAAGTAAGGGCAAAAGATCTCGGGAGGACTTAAATTTAGAAACTGGAAGGTAGGGTTCCAAGGTGTTGCAATGGCAGGGCCCTAGAATCAAAACCCTAGGGGAAGGAGGCTCACTCCGGTGTTGCTTTAAGCAAGGCCTCGTGCTCCTTCCTCCTTCTCTAAAAGCTCTTGGCAAAACGGCTAGCTTCAAAGGACAAATTTAAGGGAGAAAGTGTTGCAGGGGCAAGGCTTTCAAACCCTAGAAGGTGAAAACCCTAGGTGTAGATTCAACTAGGCCTAGGATGTCTCCTCTTTTCAACCTATAACTTCAACGCTAGCTCAGAAAAAGGGAGAAAAAGTGTAGCAACGGCTAGGCTTTATCTTCCCTTTTCAATGGCTAAAACTATTTCTCAAACAAGGGGACATATAGCAATGACCTACTTGTGTGCTTGCTACCTAGGGTTTCAAGATTCAACAATATAATAGCAAATGTAAGAAATTAAGCCTACAACCATTCACTTAAGAAGTTTTGCATGAGAAATTTACTTACATATCATGAAGAAAGCAAAATCAAACCCTACTTGTAAACCTTCCTTGAGAGAAACACCATATATGCCAAGAAAAATCCTCCAAGAAGAGTTGCGCCTCACTTAAAACACCAAGAACACCAAGCTAGGGCGCAAAAGATAGTATCTCACAAGAGAGTGAGTTGTCTTATGTTAAAATGAGAGAAAAACATCCTCAATATATATCAATCCATGACCTTTCAATTACAAAATAGGTCATTAAAACAACTGACAAGGCTGACTACAAAATTTACACTGTTTTTACATTAACTGCTAGATAAATGACATAAACTGAGCAAAAGGTGGGACGTCAAGCCCTTTTGAGGGAGATGTTGGCCCTTTTTGGGCATATCCAGCATCCAGAAGTCAGACGTTAGCCCTTCTAGGGCTCC
>JASDQU010411001.1:10329-20809 GCA_032191745.1 Picea mariana | reverse complement strand
TGATGATGATACAAATTCAATCATACAACTAGTACTAACTTCGTAACTACTAAGTTACTAACATAAATGATGACATTGCCAACTTAGCATTGTTGTCCAAACCCATATCATCAGGAAACACATCCCACATCTTTGTCTTTCCCTTCAACCACTCTTCTCTTTGCCCAGTGCCTACAAATAAGACAGATGTTGGTGTGCAGATACACCACTAAGTCACTTGACATGATGACAAAGAGAAGAGTTCAACAGAAGAGTTTATACTTGAGTGAAGGGTACATTTTTACTGGGGTCGTGACAGAAGAGTTCAACAATCAATGCCACCAACATCGAGGTACATAAAGGGTATGGTGCCCTTGATTAAATGCCAGTTTCATACCCTCTTACATGATAGAATCCAGTGGAAACATTGCAATCCTGCCAATCTTGAAATCCTTAAAACCGTTAAGTCTGTTGAATTTTGAATGGGACCTAAAATTCTACTTTCTCCACATGAATTCCAATGAGGTTGGAACCACTCTCAAACATCCTAAAATAATTAATGGTAATGTTAAAAATTTAAGTATGAAAATAAAAGATAAAGGAGAATGTCACTTTTACTTTAAGAATTTAATATTACCATTAATTACTAGGGCGGGTAAAATGGAGAGGGTGGGGATCTCTTTATATAGAATTAGTAAGGCAAAATAACCCTTAGTTGCACACTGAAACACCTCACAGCTGCAAATTGCATGAGAAAACATGAACCATGGTCCTTTTCTGAGTAGGACACGTGTCCTATTTTCAAGACACGCGTGTCCTGTGAACATGACACGTTTTAAACGAGTATCCAACACGTGTCCTACCGTTTGGTGTCCGACACGTAGGATTCACGACACGAGGGGGGGTTTGGACGTGTCAGGTGACTTAGGTAGTGACCATACTTTTGATAGTTGAAGCATTGTATTTCTAAAATGTCTTTCTCTTGATTTGGCTTCCTCCTTGAGCCAAACTTCCTTTTGTTCCTGAAATTCTTGAATCTTGCTGTGAAGCCCTGATCATCGTACTTCTTTTGGGGTTTCTCTTTTGCACTGATACTGGATTCTTCTTGAGCACAGCAAATCCAAAGTTCTTCAAATGTAGGATACTCCTTTCTTGTGCTTATGCTTGCGGAAAATGCATCCCATGTCTTGGGAAGACCATTGAGTACTATGTTTACCAATTCCTTCTCTGAAATGATCTCTTCAATAGCTTGTAGTTGATCTCTTAACTGGGAGATCCTCACAAAGTATGATGCTATGCTATCCTCATCATTCATCTTCATGTCACGGAGCTCATTCTTTAGACTCATAACTTGTCCAATGTTTCTGACTGAGAAGAGATTTGTTAGGGCATCGTACATCTTCCTCAATGAGTCAAGATGGGAGATGCAGGATTCATATTTTACTCTTTACAAAATATTTTCATATCTTGTACCCAGCTGACAGCCAGCCATACTGCAGTCCTATCCATGTTCGTGTCATTCATGCTTCCAACCCTTCATCTGCAAAGTACGTATGCCTCGAACGAAGGTATTGGGTCGCTGTGGATCGACCAATCTCTATTCCCATAAAAAAATTATTTTCATAATTCTTATGGAAGTTGTTTCATAGAGATTTAAACTCGACAAACATCTAGCAGAGATATTTGAAATCCACAAATGTCGTAACCAGTTTCATTAGATGGAGTGTGAGGACTGCGAACTTGCCGAGAAGCTGAGCCAACCACTAGATCTGTCACAGGAGCAGTGACCCACTTCCTCTCCATTATCTGCACTTGACCTACTGGACCCACTTAGCTCCAGTAGCACCTAAGCTAAGTTAGGCTTCCATTTCTCTTTCATTTACCTAGGCCCTCCGATGAAGGAGTCAAGCCCAGTCCTGCTCTGATACCATGTTGGTTTTTATTCATATGAGATGAGAGATATTCGATATATTATTACAACAATGAGTGTTCCAGATATAGGGAACATAAGGTGACCATCCATGAAAGGATGCATCCCTTGAATAATCAATAACTATTTATTATTATCATTTACTTATTATATACTATATTTAATATTCAATAATAATTATATTATTAATTATTATCTTTAGAGAATGTCTTCCCGATGTCCAAACATCAACACATCTAACTTGTTCTCTGACTTCATAGAATAAGTCATGGTTGCTTTGACTTGGTCAAACCCTAGATTTGACCACAAACTCAAACTTGACGTCTTGGCTTGCTGAGAGTACCAGAAGATGCGCTAGGCTAGGGCGCACTGATCTGTCCGGAGATTAGGTCAATCTCTTCACTTAAAGGTGTCTCAACGAGAGGATTAGGGTTTCTGCAACTGCACCTGCTAGTAACCCTAGCGGCAGTGCTTTGGTGATTGCTCCTGCTAGAAACCCTAACGACAGTGCTTTGGTGACTGCTCCTGCTAGAAACCCTAGCGACAGTTCTTCAACGAGCTTAATATCCTTCTGGCTATGTTTCCTTCCAGCGATTAGACTGAATGAAGGAGGTGTGGGCCCATAACCTATTAGAATATAAGTGGATGTGCTCGTTTTACCATTGACAATACCCTTGTCACCCAACCATAGGCCGAAGCCACCCTTCGAGCACCTTAACCTTGACAGAGAATCACTCTAGAAGCAAACCCTAGGCTAGATAGCCAAACAAAGGGTAGCGCACCTTTCCCCAAGGATATCGCACCAATAAGAGCTGAACAGATAGTCCAAACCCTAGCCAAGAGATAGTCCAAGCGTAATTGCTAGCTGCAACGGCAGCTCTCCTCCAAACCTGTGCAGAAACTGGGCAACTGCAGTGCACACAAGTGCTGCTCTGCNGACAATACCCTTGTCACCCAACCATAGGCCGAAGCCACCCTTCGAGCACCTTAACCTTGACAGAGAATCACTCCAGAAGCAAACCCTAGGCTAGATAGCCAAACAAAGGGTAGCACACCTTTCCCCAAGGATATCGCACCAATAAGAGCTGAACAGATAGTCCAAACCCTAGCCAAGAGATAGTCCAAGCGTAATTGCTAGCTGCAACGGCAACTCTCCTCCAAACCTGCGCAGAAACTAGGCAACTGCAGTGCGCACAAGTGCTGCTCTGCAATACTGAGACTACCTGCCAGAATGAGAACTAGCCTCCTGTATTTATACTAATTTTGGCTAACTGCCTGGGCCGACTTCTCATTCTGGGTATCTGTCTATTCAGTATATATTATTATTTATGGCCGACTTCTTCTCTTGGAGGCTAATAACCTAATATAAATTATCTTCTTGAGCCGACAAGTCTTATAGGGTTATCAGCCAACTCATTAGGGTTTCTTCTTACTTCCCGGAGTATTCTATCATCGTCAGGTTTACACGTGGAAGTAAATACCTCCCGCAGCTACCATAATATCAACACATCCAACACTCCAATGATCTTTTGTTAGGCTCTCAATCGCCTAATCAACCCCCTTATCACACCACAACCAAAAGGTCTCCCACCCATGTTGTCCATCCAACGCTCCAACGATCTTGTGTTAGGCTCTCAACTACCCAATTGAAACCCTTTATCTCACCACAACCATTGAGAGTGCAAAGATAAGAGCAACAAATCAAATAGTTGCTAGATGAAGGAAATGTTCAACCTAGCACCTCTCTTTATGACTCTCATGCTCTTGAGGTGCTTAAGAAATTAAAGAATGAATAGCAATTATGCCCCTATTATCAAGCATTGAATAAAATCACAATGACAAACTACTACCCACTTCCCAGGATTGACGATCTCCTAGACCAACTAAAAGATGCTAAATATTTCACAAAGACCGATTTAGCCTCATGATATCACCGAGTTCACAAGGAGCCTCAAGTTGTCTGGAAGACATCTTTCAAGATGAATTTTGGGCTCCAAGAATGATTGATTATGCACTCCAACCTCACCAATGCAAACGCCACTTTCATGCAACTAATTAATGACATTTTTCGGCCACATTTTCTTGTGTTTGTTGTTGCATATCTTGATGACATTCTAGTCTATAGTAAGACCAGGGAGGCTCAATTAGTTTAGGGCATGTGCACACAATGTTGGATTTGCTTCACCAACATGAGCTTCAGGCTAAGATGAAAAATTCTTTTGGGGTCAAACTTCCATCACATATTTAAGTTTTGTCATAAATGAGCATGGAATTTATATGGATCTAGCCAGTGTCAAAATCCTAAGGGAATGGCCCACTCCTTCTAGCATCTCTGATTTGAAGAGTCCCTTCAACGGTATGAACTTCTATAGGAAGTTCATTTGTGGTTACTCTCGTATCACTCACGCTCTTCATCAGCTTCAAAATCAGAAGACTCTCACTTGGGGTTCCATAGCTGATAAAGCTTTTAGCAGATTGAAAGATGTTCTTCCTCTACTCCATGTAGAAATTTCTGGCACAAAATGGATTTTAATGCAAAACATAATTTCACCTCTTTGACTAGAGGTTCCCAGATCTTAACCCTGTGAATTTCAGCCTTAGGACTGTTATGAAATAGAGTATAAAACAGCAGCGGAAAAGATACAATATTTCACTCTCTGACAGCCCAATCTTCTAGGAAATCCAAGGAGAAAAGATACCAAACTGTCTAGATAAGTTTTCAGCCCTCAAGGGCAACTTATCACACATAAACCAGATCTGAAATTCCACTTTTACAGCAGTTACAACAGCAGTAAAATAGCAGATATAGCAGCAGCAAAACAGCCCTTAAATTCTTCAATGATGATGTCAAATTACTCAACCAATTGTCCTTTTACTTATGTCAAATCATCAAGACATATATAGCTGTAAATAACAATACATGAACAACATATATGGCTGAAAATTAAATCTGGAAATTGCACAAATTTTGAAGAGCTGAAAACTTCATTGACATGCTCAAGATGAAGTTCATGTACATACCATAGCCTTCTCTCAAGGCTAGTACAAACCATTAGCTCTCCAAAACCCTAGCTAGGGCAAACCAAGAAAAACCCTAGCTCAAACAAGGAACTTCAACATGTAAGAATCACTCCAACAAGTCCTCCAAGGCAAGACATCCTTTTCTCTTCTTCTTCTTCACCAAATATACCCTAGGGTTTTATCACAAAGACCTAATCTCAAACCTCCAAGAGATAAACCCTAACCCTAGACTTCAAGATGCTCCAAGAAGACCATGAAACCCTAGCGACTCCAAGAGAGAGAGATCAAGTACAAATGACGACCAAGAGAGAGAGAGAAGACTAGTGTGCAGTCCTCAAGGTCACATCTCTACACAAGAGTGAAAATATGAGTGAATAATATGAATGAGAAGGAAGGCCAACAATACAAAGTGGGCCCAAGCCCTTACAAGCAACCTACAATAAGCTCATGTAGGCCTACACAAGTGAAGCAGCCCACTCCAAGGGTACACATGTCATACTCCAAAGTGATGTTGTACAGAATAATGAGCTCCAAGATAGAGTAGCTACTCAAGGTGTGTCCACACCTCTCCATCCCAAGCCCACACAAACTCCATCACTCCTCCTAAAGCATGTACTCCACTAGGTCCATTGCCCCTGTAAGAACATTGTTGCAACCCATGCATCCCCAATCTAACTCCAGGCATCCATCCAAAAATCCAAGCTACCCCATGCCATCTAGAGCTTGATGCCCTCCTCTAAGATGCACAACACTCCTCCTCCCAAGTAGGGCATTCTCCAAGTAAGTGGATCTCTCCATGTGTCCACAATGAAGGGTGTCCACCAAGCAAGCAAGAGAACTCTAGTGCCCTAGAGAAGAATACCAAGCAAGCACCCACCTGAGGTCAAGCAATCACTAAGCAAGTTGTCTCCACTATGCAAATCCATCACGGACCATCCCCCATGCACCAATCCATCTCAAACCATCGGGGGGCTGAACATACACCATGTACCTCAAAACTCATGATGTACTCCCAAAACATGGTGTAAACACTTTTAGAGTAACCCAAAAGCTAATACTCCAATGTTTACTCTCCCAAATCTACAACAACCTTTTGGGATTGAAACCAATGCATAGGCACAATACTTAAGCAAGGAGGACATCTAGTAGCCTATCATTTGAAGGTCTTGACAAAAGCCAAGTTGAATTATAGAACTTATGACATGGAATTTTACATCTTGGTCCAAGCATCGAAGCAATAGAGACATTATCTTGTGGACTAATCACCAACCTCTCCAATACTTGAATTCTCAAACCAAAGTTTAGGAACATTTGCACTTGAAATGGACTTCTCATATCCAACAATCATTTGGTTATCAAGTATGAGAAAGGTGCCACCAACAAAGTGGTTGACCTTCTATGTCACCCTCCTACTTGAGTACTTGCACTACAACAACTCATAATGGCTAATTAGGGGCTCTTCCTAGATTAGCACTTATGGGATGGGTTCCTCTACTAGTTGAATTAGTTGTGCCCCAACTATTTTCTTGCCATCTTCTACTTCAAGAGACTCATTCTTCCTCTTATGGTGGTCGTTTTGGAGCACAAAAGACTTTGCAGTATCTGTAATGTTATTTTCATTGGCCTTCCATGTGAAATCAAAATGGAAGATTTCATTTGTCAGTTTTCTCTTTACAATCAACCCAAGCATGCCAATCAAAATCTTGGGTTGTATGATGTATCAACAATTACTGGTGCCTTCTCATCCATAGGAGTCCCTTTCTATGGACTTTATTAGTGGTTTGCATCAATCTCAATGCCACCATGATTCCATCTTTATGGTGGTTTGTCGCTTCTCCAAGATGGCAATATTCATTCCATGTACTAAGTCCATAGATGCTCCACCACTACGAACTTGTTTTTCAGGCATGTATGGAGCCATTTTTGGGTTGCCTCTCATTAATAATTCCAAGAGCAATCCATGGTTCCTTGGTCATTTTTGGTGATCATTATGATGGCTTCTTGGTTGTCAGCTATGTTTCTCTACTTTCAATTTATAGACCGATGGTAAACCGAAGTGGTAAATCGCACCTTAGTCCATGCTCTCTACATCCACCACCAAAAAAATAAATTGTGGGACACATGTCTACATATTCTTCAACATAGAAATAACCATGCAACACAATTCCACAAGGCATTCTCTATTTGAAGTTTGTTATCCAACTCTTGGCACCTTATGAGGTTTTGATTGTTCTTCCATCACCAAACACGTCCAACCAGCAAAAGGAGCAAGACAAGCTTCCTCCTTTGTGCAAAATTTGGCCTAGCTTCACACCAAAGTTCAGGATGCTCTCTAGCAAACACAAGCCAACTTTAATGCACTTCATAACAGACATCAAGCTCCTCATTTTTCCAACATTGGTGATTGAGTATGGCTTCACTCAGATAAGTAGGGGTTATTTCAAACCTTGGACTTCTGCAAACAGTATCATTGTATGAAGAATTTTCTAGAAATATTGCATCCATTTTTAATTCAACATTTCGGACCAAACTATAATCCTGATTAAGCATGGAAAAGACCTCCATGTATTTCCCAAATCATTTGGATTGACATAAACCTGTAGCAACAGTTAAAGAGTTTCGATTATTAGACTGTATAAAATTCTTCAATAAGCAGTATATTTAAACCAAAAAAACTGGAAAATTTCCCTATTTTTTTTCTTTATTATTTTAAATATCTTCTAATAAAGGGCCTCCATATATTTACAAATCACTTGGGTTGACAAATCTGTGGCAACAGTTTAGGATTTCCAATCATTAGACTGCATACAAGACATCAGTAGGCAGAATATTTAAACCAAAAACCTATGTATCAACAAATGGAAAATTTCCCATGTTTTTTCTTATTTTGATTTCTTTATTTATTTTATATATTTTCTTATAAATAATATTGTTCCTCCCAATCTGCCATTTCCTGCAAATTTGAGCAAAGCTTTCTGAACATCCCGGCATTCTGGAAACTTGTACAACATAGCTATAATTCCAGTAGTATGCAAATTTGAGCAAAGCTTCTAGCCATAACAGACACTTGTACCACGTTTTGAACATCCCCGCATTCTGGAAACTTGTGCAACATAGCTATAATCCCAGCAGTAGGCTTAGCTATAATCCCAGCAGTATGCAAATTTGAGGAAAGCTTCTAGCCATAACAGACACTTGTACCCACGTTTTGAACATCCCCACATTCTGAAAACTTGTGCAACATAGCTATAATCCCAGCAGTAGGCTCCAATGCCTTTTGCTTGGATCTTCCAGCTCAGTTTGGCATCATGGCATTGTCAATGTTAGCCAGCTCAAACTGTATGAGCCCTCCCACTTGGACGAAGAGGTTCCAATCACTTATCCTCAGGGCAGTATCCCAGATTTTCAATCTCTTTTGTCAGGACACCTTGTTCGATGTCGAGACTCACACCACTCGATAGAATTCCTATAACTGGACCTAGGGTTCACCCAAGGGGATGTTTAAACTTAGGCAAATGAGTACAATTGCACTAAACACAAATGAAGGACCCACTGTACCCATTCAAACTAGATTACTGAAAAAAAAGGGATGGGCTTCCATTAGTCTTTGATAGGTGCTTAGCTTAGCCTCAAAACTAAGCATAAAACTTTTCTATATGCCACTAAGCATAAAACTTTTCTATATGTCATTAAGCATAAAGGTAGGTTTTGTTTATGTTGATCCCAACAATAAGATAGATAATTTTATTTATGTTTAACAAATTACCAAAAAGGTAGGTCAATAGAATAGAATAAGATAAAATAATTTTATTTATGTTTAACAAATTTTTAAAAAATAGGTCAATGAGACTAAGGAGTAGCATTGCTGTAATAATACAAAGTGTAGCATTGCTGTAATAATACAAAGTGGAAGTGACTTTGCATCTCCTAAATCTAATATAGCAACAGTAAGCAAAGATATAAGAACCGCTGCAGAAGGAAAATGAAATTAGTACAATAGTGCAAACACCGATAGGAAGAGCATGTCAGGTGGAACTGGAACTGGGAGCCGAGGTCAAAAGACACTAGATATGTCCTATCCTAACTAGACTAGATATGTCCTTTCAGGTATTGCCCAAACTGCACAAAAAATATGCCATCAGTATCAGAATTTGGCACAGGAAAACCTGCGCTTCTATCACATTGGACAAGTTATGCTTCAGGTGCAGTTTATTTTCTTTGAGTAAGTTAAACAGCATTTCTTATGTTCACTTTTCATTATCCATGAATTAACCAAAGACATTTTCAAAATAACACATGCCTTTCAAAGTGTGGATCATGTTGAGGTGACAACACTAGTTCTGTGATAATGTAGAGGTGCTATTAAAGGAGCTCTGTGTTAATATGGTGTCCTATGCAGATGAGATACCCCTCAGTCATGGCTTTTAAGAAAAGGAAGGTAGCCTGACTGCAACGAAGATCTAAAAACAAAGGCATCATAAAGCTGAGATATGGAACTAACAGTCCAATGAGTTCTGTGTCCGGAAAACTAACCAATGGGTCGCCTCCTTTGAGTCTCACAACAGCTGCTCCAGCCTCAGCAAAATTAAGGAGGAGTTGGTGAATCTCGTCCTAATAAAATGCATAAACACAATCATATTCGTTGACCCAAAAGAGCATAAAATTCTCAAAACCCAAGAAACTATTTTTCAATACCAAGGGACCATGAAGAAGACCACAGTGACAAGATTTCGAATCTCAAAAAGACCAACTAAGCCTATGAACTAACTTTATCGAGAAGGCGAGTGAACAAACCTGAGTTCGACTATGGTAACCAGCAGTCTTTCCAACATACAACAACCTGGCTCCAGGATGAACCATATCCATTATATTTGTGGATACCAGGCGATCATACAAAACAAGATCCGCAGTTTGCATGAGTCTGAAAGCCTTTAATGTTAGCAGCTCTGGATCGCCGGGGCCGGTTCCCACCAGATAAACATTTCTCTTCTTTCTTTGAGAATTCTCGTTACCCCCCTGATTTCGGAGCAATTTTAGCATTTCCTGTAGCTGTGGCAGCTGCAGAGCAATGTCGTGCTCTTCTTCTTCGACAAACTCTTCTTCGTTGGAGGATGATGAAGACGACGGCGAGCCTCCAGTTACTGAGGAGTATTTATGCAGCCATGTCGGCGCCGAATGCCCTTCAGTAAAAGGGGAGGAGCCCTTCACATCAAGGTGGCCATTGATTTTTAATGACTGCGATTGTCCAACTGAAATCTTCGCGCAAATAACAATTCTCTGACTTCCATGGTGATGTGTAGGGAGTGACTGGTATTTGGGGGTCAAAAACGATGGAGTTTTTTCAGAGATGATTGCAGAGAGCTGAGGAGCCATGAAATCAATGAAATAGTTCTTAGGAGAGGTGGATGCATTGGCATCAAAGATTGATTATAAACTAGTTGTTGACAGAATTGTCACGGCTGTTGAGACATTGGAGAGACGTCCATGGAAGGAAAAGGAAAGATTCAAGCGACCCTCATTCTATCACCCCCAAGAAATAGCCGGCCCTTG
>JASDQU010410993.1:0-10480 GCA_032191745.1 Picea mariana | reverse complement strand
ATTTAGCAGTATGACATTGCCACTATCTGGTCACCAAACCAGGGCAGTGACCTTTGGTTGCATGGCCAAAGGAAAGGGGGTCTCATCACGAGCCAGCCTTCTCATTTCTGCGAAGATACCAGTGGGTAACGCTGTCAGCTCTGGCCACCAAGCCAAGGCAGTGTCCTCTTCGTCAAGGCTTGTAGTAAAAAAGCAATAAAAGAAAGATAAGGCAAAAAGGGCTTGGAAAAAATGCATTCATGACGGGTACAGCTCGCCTCCTACAAAGGCACCCACAGACAACACCAGCCCTTGGTCTGACTATGACTAGACATCCCTAAAACCATATCATCTCATTACACATGGCTTGAATGATCCTTTGAGGAAACTTTCCATCTCCTGTGGGTATTAGCCCAATAGGTTGTCTTGTTGGTTTCCCTAGCTTTGTATAGTAGATCTGTGTAATGTCTTTGAGCTCTTAGATGATTTGTTAGGGATTTTATGCATATGTTTAATAAATTTAATGATGAGATATGATTTACATTGCTATGATGTCTAGGACTGATGAGCCCATGGAGGGCGTAGTCTTTGATGTGCAGGACCATGCCCAGCGGACAGGTACCAGAGGATCGGTACACATGGGGAGATGATTAGCTCGGACCTCCGTGGGGCTGAAGAGCCCATCAGATGGTTGCTGGGATGGCAGAGGCAGAACAGAGTCGTGGAGAGCCCTTGCACAAAGAAGAAGAAGGACACCCTCATCAGGACATCTTTGGCAGAGATTTGGCCCATGGGGATCAGCCCCTTGCAGATGGGACGATGGTCTTTGTGATCAGGACGCCACCAAGGCAGGCTGGACGATTTCTGGAGCATGTGGCAGCGTGCTAGGCTTGTTTGGCACGTGTGACAGGTTGCAGGAGCCCCAGAGGGGCCAACGTTTTTCTCCTTGGATGTTGATCATGCCCAAAAAGGGCCAACGTCTCCCTTCTAGGGGCCTGACGTCTCCATTTTCTGCTCATTTTGGCATTTTAGACATGTAAAGTGACAAATAATTGAATAATGTTAAGTCAGCCATGTCAGTTGTTTTCCATGACCTATTTTGTTAATTAAAGGTCATGAGGAGGATATAAAAAGAGGACGTTGCCTCTCAATTTTATCATAACAAAACTTGCTCTCTTGTGAGAGTGACATTCTTAGCTCTTGCCTTGGTTTATTCTTCTCTTTGGAGTGAGGCGCAACCTCTTGGAGGACTATTCTTTGGCATATGGTGCTATTTATCATTGGAAGGTTTACAACTAGGGTATGGATTATGCTTCTTCATGAGTTTGTAAGTGTTTTCTCATCAAAACTTCTTGAATGAATGGTTGTTGATTTAACATCTTGCATACATTGNTATATTGTTATTATTTGCTTAATTCTTGAAACCCTAGGGAGCCAACACACAAGTAGGTTGTGGCTTCATGTCCCCATGATAAAAGCTTATAGCCATTTGATTAGAGAAGTTTTAGCCTAGCCATAGCTACACTAGACTTCCTCTTTTCTTGAGTTAGTTTTAAACATAAATTGAAGAAAGAAGGTGTCCTAGGCCTAATTTAGTTTACACCTAGGGTTTGCTTCTAGGGTTTTGAAAAGCCTTGTATCTAAGCAACACTTTTCAGCCATAGATTTGTGTTTATAAGCTAGCCGTTTTGCCAAAGAAGTCTTAAGGAGAGAAGATGAAGCATTAGGCCTAGCCTTAGCTATACCTAAGTAAGCCTTTTCTTCTCAGGGTTTTGGTTTGGTGGCCTTGCCATAGCAACACCATTAAACCCTAAACCCTCTTGTCCTTGAGTTTAAGTCTTCCAAGCCATTAGTTTCACTCCAATTGACTCCATTAACCCAAGGCACTAGTCTAAAAATAATCTTGAGCTTGCTTGTGCTTAAACTCTTTTTCAAACACTCTTTTATTTGAAACCCTAACTAACCTAGCGTCTAACCCTAGCTAATTTACTAACCCTAACCCTAGAGGTGACGTCCTAGCCTTTGGAACTCTTGCTTACACTAAAAATTGCGGCTAGGTCTCCTCTTGGCAGCCATAAAGGTCTTGAATATTTTCATTGGCTCAAATTGCAAAACGTTCACCTTTTGGCATCTTAAAACAAATCTGATTTAGGGCTGACGTCATAGTGACAGCAGCAACAATAAGGTGACGTCACACATCTTTTGATCTTTGTTTGGCCTGAAACGTTGTGATATTTCTCAGCTTGTTTAGTAGACTTTGAGTTGTTGGTTGTTTTCATGTGCTTAGTTGACCTAACGTTTCACTCATTGTCTCTAAATATGACCTAAATCTAGGGCTGACGTCACATTTATAGCAGCAACAATATTGGTGACGCAGCAACATTATATATGTATGAGCAGATTTGATATTTACAGTGCATTGTGATATAATTGGGATTGATTGTATACATTGAATGCCTTTATCTCTGTTGTATTTATTGAAGAAGTGATACAATCCATTTGTCTTTGTTTAGTAATCATTGACTTCGTCAATAATTACATATGATCATTGCTCATATATGTATATTTGAAGATAGTCATCAACAAATTGAAGTACTAACCACTGCAGCACATATTCTAGTTTTATTTGTCTTGTCTCGCAAACAGGTGTCATTCAATGGAAGATCTCCTTTGACTATCTCTTTTTGGGCAGTAATCTGTGAAAGGGAATCACTTACCTTGATCCATTAAACCTTTAGCCCTTCAAGAAACCAGATTACATAGGGACGTCTCCCTTAGACTAGCCCTCCTAAATAGAAAGAGCTCCCCATCGAGGTGACAGTGGGTGGGGAAGTTCCTGTTACGCCAGTTTGAAGCCTTGACTCAAGCTAACCTAAACCCTTCCTACAAACTGTGCGATAACAGTCCACTTTGGAAGTTGCTTTGCACATCTTCTCACACTTATTGATGGGATGTCCACCTTAGGAGATGCCACAAGTCTCTTGAGAAGGTTCTTCACGATTTCATGCCCCATTTTGAGGAGACATCCATCTTGAAGAAGGTTGCTTGCATTTATAGTTGAAGACGTCCCATATTGAAGAAGATCTAGGAGGTTCCAAACCCTAGATCGAGGGTTGCATTGCATATTTTGAGGACAACCTAGCTTCAAGAGCAATTATCTTTTGACAAATTACCCAGATTTCCACCAGATCAATGTCACTAGATGCAGAGTGGTTGCAGGATTCCCAAAATGTCATCATAATAGAAATTTCGACAAAAATTGACGCAATTATGGTTCTTTCAAAATCCGCCGCGAAAAAATTATCATTGCATTTTGACCACTCATTTGAGGAATGTCCCACCTTTTTTACTTGACCACTTTCGTTATTTGGGGAGATCACTATTAATATATGCCCATCGTGTAGAGCACCCTAGCTCTTGAGGCCACATGGCCCATATTTTAATGCATCTATTTGAAGGTTTGTACTTCGACATTTCACCTTGGAGAGCTACACATCCACTTTGGATGAGATCTAGGAGGTTTTAAACCCTAGATCTAAGGTTCTTGTGCCTACTTTAAGGAGGTGGTTGTGGATCTATCCACTTGGAAGGCTTTGGAGACTAGACGTTGCACCTTTGACTCGTCCCATGCCTCCTTCTATGAAGACGTCTCACTCTCTTAAGTATATGTTTAATGGAGACTTGTACATGTGTCGTTGACCACTCAATTATTTTATGTATCGTTGATTAATTAGTTGGAGGAAATATTTCTATACTCCGCCCTAGGCTAGATCTAGGGTTTTCACATGAGATATTATTATTTTATTGTAAACAAAGTTGAGCTAGACTCTATATAAAGAGTATCCCTTCCTCATTTGTACTCATGGTTGGATTTTTGGAGCTTCCCCTCTTGGAGCTTTAATTGACACATCTTTCTTGGAGCATATGTGAAGTATAAAGGCTCTTGCTTTGTTTGGTGCTTAAATGCTTAAAGTGGTGTAGTTTCTTCTACATAAGACTAGCAACTTGATCCATTTGAAGGGTAAACTGATGGAAGGGGTGTTGCATGTGAGGTAACATCTCCACATTTCTCCTTTGTTAGTTTAGTAGTTGTTTGTTGATTCCTTGCTTTGTCTATCCTCTAGTAACCCTAGCAAGGCAATCGATTTCAATTACTAGACTATAGTTGAATTGCCTAGTTTAAGGTTGATCCTTTTGGGTCCCTTCCTTGTAAAATTTTTGCATTAAATTCCAGCAAGCTTAGTGTGAAGGTATTGAGTCCTTTGACCCTACTCTCATTGCTAACACATAAGAAAATAATCTCCCTTCCCTTAAATACGACCTTGACTCCACTACCCTTGTTGGATTGGCACTAATCTATATTTCCCTCCATCACCCTTTTTATTTCCTAAAATACAAAAAACATTGTTTTACTAAAGCTACTCTTGTATCACCTTGTACCTCATTGCTTACCTTTAGTAATCCTACTAGGGATACCCCCCTTGAGTTGAAGGAGAGTTGACCTAAAGTGAAGAGGGTAGGCTACTTAGGTGAGAGTGGTGGTTGTCCTACTAGTTCCCTTTGTTAAATTTGGCAACATCGACAGTCATTATCCAATGAGAGGCCATATGGGCCACCCTGAGGCTAGCCAGGAAGATTTGAAGAATCAACCAGTCTTGTGAGGTATTGACAAAAGCCAGGGGGAATGTACAACCTCTGTGAGTCAAACCAAAAGTCAGGACAAACGAGATGTTATGTAATTCTAATGCAAAAGTCGGGGGGAATGTACAACCTCTGTGAGCATAGACAATCTAGTGCAAAAGTCAGGGGGAACATACAACCTCTGTGAGCATAGACAGACAAGTGCAAAAGTCGGGGGGAACGTACAACCTCTATGAGCCTAGTCAAGCCTTGTGAGCCATGAGCAAAAGTCAAGGCATCTAGCAAAAGTTAGGTTGAACGTAAAATTCCTATGAGCTAGAGAAAACGATCTTCCTGATATTGCAAATGATGTAATGTATTGATCTAGTGCGTTGGCACGTGTAACACCTTCCACCATGAAGAAATTTGAATTGCTTTGTAAAGAGTCAAGTTGTAAAAAGTCAAAGTTGCATGTCTGGGTCAAAGTCAAAGTTGTCAAGTTTGTTGCATGTTGCATGCATGTCTAGTTGCATGTTACATGCATGCATGTCATGTGCATGCTAAGGAGCTCACATGCATATCATGTCAAGGGCAAGTTCCTAAATGAAGTGGTAAAGTTCAGTTCTAATTCTAGATGCTGAGTTAATGTTCAGTTCTAAATCTGATGGCTGAGTTAAGTTCAGCATGCACTCATGCCTCTAATTTGAGCCTCCTCCTCCTCTCTACCTCTCCACTCCTATATAAGCAAGAGGTCAAAACTCTTTTCAATGCACAATGTTATGCAGCAAATAGGTGAGGAAGCTGAGTGGTATATCAGCCATAAAGAAGGCGCATAATAGAGTGGCATATCAGCCATAGAGAAGGTGCATAACAGTGTGGTATGTCAGCCATAGAGAAGGCACATAACAGAGTGGTGTATCAGTCATTAAGAGGCTGCAATATCAGTCTTTAAGAGGCAGCAATAACAGTCAATAAGAGGCTGCAATATCAGTCAATTAAGAGGCAGAAATAACAGTCAATAAGAGGCTGCAATATCAGTCTTTAAGAGGCAGCAATAACAATCAATAAGAGGCTGCAATATCAGTCATTAAGAGGCAGCAATAACAGTCAATAAGAGGCTTCAATATCAGTCAATAAAGAGGCAGTGTAACAGTACAGAAGAGGCATCGTATATCAGCAAAGATACATCTTCAGTGCTGGTCTGTAACAGGTGGATATAAATCAGCAAGGTCTCTTAGTTACACAGTCAGGTCAGAGTCAACTTGGCAAGCTCTTTAAGAGCAGAATTTCATGGTGGAAAACTTGTAAGTGGTCATACATTATTAATGCAATAAAAGAATATTGTTTGCTGGGGGTTTTCTCCCTGTATAGGATTTCCCCAAGGTACATGTGTTGTGATCTTGCATGCTGGTAATTCCTTATGATTATTGTTGTTCTAATTTATGAATGATGTCAAGCTAAGTTCTAAGTACAATCAGAATTTTTAAAGAAGTACTTACAGTATTAAATCAAGCTAAAAATTTAACATAGTATCAGAGCTTAGGGTGTGATAAGCTTGATTAAGTTTCCAGCGTAAGGTCCATGGCATCCTCCATTTCAGTCGGGGCCAAGGATAGGTTCGAAGGAGCTGCCAACTTCAATGTGTGGAAGCTCTGGATAACAAATATCTTGCAGGAGCATGATCTTGAGCAGTATGTGACCACAATGGTGGAAGAACCCACCACTAATGCAGGAAGAGCGACCTTCAGGAAGAGTCAAGCAGCAAAGACCAAGCGAATCATCTTTGACTCAGTCAAAGACAATATAATGCCAGCAATGACTTTGTTAATAACTGCCAAGGATTGAATGGATACTTTGGTGAATCTGTATAAGAAACAGGTTCCAAGTCAGAAGAGGACACTTAAGAACAAGCTTAAGTATTTGAACATGGAGAAAGGTGAATCAGTAGCATCTTTCTTTTCCAGGATAGCCCAGATCAGATATCAGCTTTTGGTCACAAGGGTCACAGTGGACGGTGATGACTTAGTGCAGGCCATATTTGATGGTCTTCCTTCTTTGTGGGAGACCATCTTATCCAGTGTAAGTGGGAGAGAGATTCAACCCACCTTTGAGAGGTTATGGCATGATTGCCTCCAAGAGGAGAGTCGCACTGCTACCAAGACCGAGTCAACCAAAGAAGAGCATTCAGCATTAGCATCAAGATTCAAGGGAAAGAAAAAAGTCACTTTCCAGAAAGGCTCTCAGAGGAATTCAAACACCAAAGGTATGTTCAAAGGCAAGAGTATCGATACATCTAAGATTAAATGCTTTAGTTGTAATAAGTTGGGTCATTTTGCTAAAGATTGTTGGTATAGGAAGAAAAATCCAAGGAAAGGAAAACATCATGCCTCAACTGCTAAGGATGATGAATCCAAACGAAAACAGAAAAGTCCTTCTAATGAAAAAGAAACTAGAAAAGAATATTACCTGGTTTCTGCCTTATCCAGTTCAGTTTTCACGGGGCTGAAAACTTAGTTAGTAGACAGTGGTGCATCAAAGCACATGACAAGGTACAAGGAAATCCTCTCAGATTTCAAGACAAAATCTTTTGCAGAGCGGGTTGAGCTTGGGGATGACAAATGTTACAAGATAGAGGGAGTAGGCTCTATCTCCTTCAGATTGGAATTTGGGGCTAGGCTTCATGTTGATGAAGTATTATATGTTCCAGGGCTCAGGAAGAATCTACTATCAGTTGCAACCCTTGAGAACAAGGGATATTGGGTGATCTTCAAGGACATGAAGGCACTACTATGGGCTAAAGGTAGCCACTTGAGTACAACATAACCCATTGGGACTCGCAGAGAAGGATTCTACATCGTGATAGGACAATCAGTTATGACATTAGCTCATGATGCGACTAGCTCCAACGAGTTGTGGCACAGAAGACTTGGACATGTTCATTACAAAGCACTTCCAAATCTACAGAACATGGTATGTGGCATGCCCTCTATTTCTCTTAGTAAAAATGAAATTTGTAAAGGATGCATGCTAGGTAAAAATATAAAGAAAGCATTTCCTAGTAGTGACAATAGAGCTCAGGGCATCTGAGATCTGGTTCATTCTGATGTATGTGGTCCCATGTCATCTCCCTCACTCAGTGGTTGTTTGTATTATGTCATTTTTATTGATGATTACTCAAGAAAATGTTGGATCTATTTCCTTAAAGATAAAGGTGACACATTTGATAAATTCAAAGCGTATAAAGCCTTTATTGAAAAGGAGACAGAGAACCACATCAGAACCCTTAGAACAGACAATGGAGGAGAGTTTGAATCTCTCCAGTTTGAGGATTTCTACAAGGAAGAAGGAATCAAGAGACAGTTGACCGTGCCATATAATCCTCGGCAAAATGGTATTGCTAAGAGGAAAAACAGGACAAATTGTGAGGCAGCGAAAGCCATGATAATTGACCAGTATTTGCCAAATTCTTTATGAGTAGAAGCTACCTCCACTGCCGTGTATATTCAGAACAGGTGTCCACGTGTTATCTTGAAGGACAAGACTCCTGAAGAGGTCTTCTCAGGGATCAAACCTGAAGTAGGGCATCTAAGGATATTTGGGTGTCCAGTGTATATTCACGTCCCTAAGGAAAAGAGGACAAAGATGGAACCTTCAGGCAAGAAAGGGGTTTTTGTGGAGTACAGTGAGAACTCCAAGTCTTATAGGATATATGTACCAGGTCAAAGGCAGATAGAGGTAAGCAAAGATGTGACTCTTCATGAGGAAGCCACATTCAAGAAATCTAGAGAACTTCAGCAGGAATCAAAAGCAGTTCAGCCAACTTCACCCTCTTCTAAAAATGAAGAGTCGGATGATCTGAGGGAGGAACCTCATGAAGGGCCAAGTGATGAGCCCCTAGAACCTGTTGAAGAGTTAGAAAGAACTCTTGAAGAACCTCCAACCAAAAGGAAGCCAGGATGGCTTAAAGAAATAATGCAGGAAGTAGAAAAGATAGCTACTCCCAAAGGAACTTTTAGGGAAAGTAAGAGGCCTCACAGGTTTGGAGGCTATGTTGCACTGATGAGCAGCATCAATGATGCCAAACCTTCTTCATTTGAAGAAGCAGATAAATTACAAGTATGGAAGGATGCCATGCTTGAGGAATACGAGTCAATTCTAAAAAACAATGTCTGGGGCATTGTGACGAGGCCGAAGGACAAATCAGTGGTCTCTTCCAAATGGATCTATAAGATCAAACATGCAACCGATGGGAGTGTCGAAAAGTTCAAAGCACGATTTGTGGCCAGAGGCTTTACTCAAAAAGAAGGAATTGACTACGACGAGACTTTTATCCCTGTAGCCAAGTATACCTCCATTCGATTTATTATTGCTTTAGCTTCAGTTCTTGGTTGGAAGTTACATCAGATGGATGTAAAAACAACATTCTTGAATGGAAAGATTGAACAGGAAGTCTTTGTGGAACAACCATATCGTTTTGTAATGAATAACAAAGACACTCACGTATGCAAGCTAAGGAAGGCCTTGTATGGTCTTAAGCAAGCTCCTAGAGTTCGGTACGACAGGATTGATGGCTTTCTTAAAAGCCTGAGCTTTCAGAAAAGTGATGTTGATGCAAATCTGTACTTCAAGGTAAGAGGGAACCAACCTGTTATACTAATCCTATATGTTGATGATCTCTTTCTAACAGGAGATGAAGGGCTAATACCCTGGTGTAAGAGGGAGCTAATCTCATAATTCGAGATGAAAGACTTAGGCTTGAAGCATTATGATCTGAAAACAGATCCAGAAGCCAGATAGGGCTTAAAAATGCTCAAAAATGAAAGTGTTCGGAATGCGACGAAACCGGTGCCATTGCGTCCGTCTCGTCTTCCTGAATCCGGTGGTATAATTTTTATCGCAAACGGAGTCCGTATGAGGAAGATATCGCCTTCTGTCCGAAAAGCCAAACAGGCAAAATTTTGGGATGCTGACTGTACCTGTCCGTACAGTCCGTACAGACACGTGTCAGTCCGTACAGTGCTGACGTGGCACGTCCGTACAGTGACACGTGGCAGGCCGTACAGTTGACGTGGGCCAACCAGAAGGCGACACGTGGCGGTCCGTACAGTGATGTGGCAGACCGTACCGATGACGTGGCAGACCGTACGGAAGGACACGTGGCATCACCAGGATGCGCCACGTGTCACACGGATTTGGCCTTTTTGGTGCACAGTTGGACCAATAAAAAGGTGACACGTGTCACCACTCACAGGGTGACACGTGTCACGCTGACGTCGGCAGGGTGACGTCATCAGCTGACGTGGCAGATGACGTGTCAGTACGACAGGCACACGTGGCAGGTGACAGAGCGTACGGCAAGGTTGATGTGGCGGCACACGTGGGCCAATCAGAGGCCGACACGTGGCACTCTCCGGTTGGTTGAAAAGGGTGCCACGTGGCCCACTCAGGGACTGCCACGTGGCACCCCAGTATTCGTTATTGGTTTATGTTATAAAAATTTTGGATTATCGCCGGGAAGGTTCGAACCCGGGACCTCCGGGCAGAGCAACGGACTCGTACAGTTGGGCTAGCCACAGAGCCGGCACGTGGTACTTGTTTGGTATATGGGCGAAAAGTGTTTTAAAATAATGTAAAGTTGTATGCGGCGGTAAGACGGCCCGAGGCTAAGCCCCAGCCCTCGACGGATTGCACGCAACCGTAGCACATGACCTGGCCACCGAAACCACGGGCGATATACGCGGGCGGTTCCACACATCCAGCACACGGTTCCAACCACTAACAAAACGCGCGGTTACAGTGTTAAGCCACGGATCCCGTAAGCTCTGCCATAGGACCAGGACGGGGGCGCATAGTTGGGTGGCCCGCGCTATAGCGCGTGGCC
>JASDQU010410992.1:0-10595 GCA_032191745.1 Picea mariana | reverse complement strand
AAGGTGTTACAACTAGGGTTTGATTATGCTCTTCATTGATTTGTAAGTATATTTTGCATGCAAAACTTCTTGATTGAATGGTTGTAGGTAGAATTGCTTACTTTTATGGTTACATTGTTAGTATTTGCTTAATCACTAAAACCCTAGGGAGCAATCACACAAGTAGGTTGTTGCTCCATGTCCCCATGATAAAATCTTGTTTAGCCATTGATTAAAGAAGGTTTAGCCTAGCCATAGCTACACTAGCCATTCTTTTTTCTGAGTTAGTTTTGGATATAAGTTGAAAAAAGAGGACGTCCTAGGCCTAATTGAGTTTACACCTAGGGTTTGACTCTTAGGGTTTGAAAAGCCTTGTCCCCAAGCAACACTTTTCAGCCCTAGACTTATATTTTAAAGCTAGTCGTTTTGCCAAAGAGTCTTAAGGAAAGAGGGAGGATCATGAGGCCTAGCTTTAGCTACACCGGAATGAGCCTTCTCCCCTTAGGGTTTTGATTTGGTGGCTCTGCCATTGCAGCACCATTAAACCTAACCCTCCTGTCCTTAGGTTTAAGTCTCTCCAAACCATTTTCCTTTCTCCTTTTGACTCCATTAACCCAAGGCACTAGTCTAACATTACAACGTTGAGCTTTTGTGCTAAAACAACTCTTTCAAACTCTCTAAATTTGAAACCCTAACTAACCCTAGCGTCTAGACTAACCCTAATAGTTGATGACGTCTTACCTTATTTGAACCTTTGTTTGGACTAAAAGTTGCGGCTGACTCATCTCTTGATAGCCATAGAGGTATTGAGCAATTTCATTGGTCAATTTAGCCAAACGTCCACCTCTTTGTCTAGCTAACCCTAACCAGCAACAATATAGGTGACGTCATACTTGTTTAAACCCTTGTTTGGCCTTAAAACGTTGAGGTATAGTCATCTATTTAATAAGACTTTGAGTTGATCATATTTATAAGCTTAATTGACAAACTTTCTTCTCATTGTCTTCAAATTTGATCTAATAATAGGGCTGACGTCACCTTAAATCTGCAATAGTGACGTAGCAACAATATTGGTGTATGAGCAAATTTATTGCATTAACATATAACAAGAAATTGATTTTATGCATTGAATGCAAGTATCTCTCGTATTTATTGAAGAAGTAATTATAAGCCTTTGTCTTTATAGCAATCATTGACTTCGTCAATAATTACACTCATTATTGCTCATATATGTCAAAGATAGGCATTAATGTTTTGAAGTACTAACCACCGCAGCACATTTTTAGTTTTATTTGCCTTGTCTCGCAAACAGGTGCCATCTAGTGGAATATCTTCTCTTTGACTATCCATTTGGCAGTAATCTGTGAAGGGAAAGCTTACTTTGACCTTTGAAGCCTTAAACCCTTGATCTTTTCCTTTCAGAACCCCAGATTACTAGGGACGTCTCCCTTGGGATTAGCCACCCTAAATAGAAAGAGCTCCCCATCGAGGTGACAGTGGGTGGTGAAGCTCTTGTTACGCCAGTTTGAGCCTTGACTTCAAGCTACCTAAACCTTTCCTACAAACTGTGTGATAACAATTCCAACCCTTGGGTCTCATTGATGTTTCACTACCTCTTGAAACCATACAGAAAGATTATTCCCATGTTCAACCTAAGGCCAACAAAGCCACCAGATTCATTGAGTGGATTTAGCACATCTGCCAATAGGTCCATGAGATTTTTCAGAAATCCAATGCTAAGTACAAGAAACGCCATGATCAACGCCGGTTATCGCACAAATTTCAGGTGGGAGACAAGGTTTGGTTACATTTGCAAAAAGAACGCCTTACCGGGCCCCATCGGAAGCTCCATCCACTTCGCTATGGGACTTACACTATCACCAAGGCTATGGGCGACAATGCTTTTGAGCTCAACACTCCCCCCTTTCTTGGCTTGCACCTAGTGTTCAATGTGGACGTTCTTCAGCCATATTTTCCACCATTATTGGACACCTCAGAGATTGCATAATAGTTGACACCAATAGAGCTCAACCCTGACTGCATGGAATAGGAATCCAGTGATCATATAGTGGACACATAGGTCAAGGGAACTTGCTAGCAGAGGATCCAGCTTTATCGGGTTGTCAAGGCAAGGCAGCTCCTGCACCAAGGCAAGTGGTTCACTCAGAGCCAAATTCAACAGAAATTTCCTCACCTAGTGGGGGCACTCAATGCAATGGATACCATTGCTTCCTAAGGGGGGAGGACTGATCCAGGTGGATATTAGGGGCCACCCACCTATTCCAACTAGATCCTCTTTATAGTTTTTAGTTCAACACGTTCTTTTGTAATTCTTTGTAATTGTGGCTTCTACACTTTCGAGGTTGTCTAAATCCCTGCATAGCTTTCAGGTGGATATTGGTGGCCACCCACCTAATCCAACTGACTTATTTTGGAAGTTTTTATGTCAGTACATCTGTATGTATTTCCATGGCCATTTTGGGGCCCTAAACAATGTTTTTTGGCTTTCCATGGTCAAATTGTACACAAAGTTAGAGGTTAATGGCATAATGTGTAGTTATCGAAAATATCTTTCCAACGAGTTATCACACGCCTAAAACGGAGGTCGTATGCAAAAGTTACGACCCCAGGAAGTTGATGTACGGACTTATCCATCGGGGCCCACATAACTTTTGGTGTTTCATCTCCTAGGGATAGGTTTTTGGATGTCTAGGGTTTTGGCATTCATGAGTAATGTTAAAAATGCCTCTGGAGCCTCATTGTAAACATTCTACTCAGACGGATGTGTGTAGCAGCCACATCTCTTCTCAAAGATAGCTACCACCATTTGAGCAAGTTGTTTTCAATTCTACAATTTTACAGTTTCAACCTACTTTATTTATTCAATAGAAGTTATTGTTCACTTGATATCTATTGTTGTTCTCTGTATCTATATGTTATTGTATTCAGTATGTTATTCATTTCATTCTACTCATAAATCTGGATCACCGACTCCCTAGCTCCATGAATCCTTGTGGTTTCCTGGCCCCCGAGCCCAAAACTCCCTACAACCATCCAATCTCGTATGCACCCAAAATTTCCCAAATCAAATTCTTACTCCAAGGTTTTCTGCTCCTTTCTCTCCTCCTCCTCCTCCTTCCAAAATTCCCCCTCCAAATGATCAATTTCCCTTTCTTTCTTCTCCCATTTCCCTTCCTTCCTCAACACTCTTCCTCTCTAACATAACTTGTCCCTCTTGACTTCCTTCCCCTTCCCTTATAAATTCCTATCTACCCTTATCTCTTCCAACTTTCCCATCACACATAATACAAGAAATAATTTGTTCATTCATTGTTACCTAATTTAATCTAAAAATAAAAATAAAAATGATAAAATATAATTAGTTAAATAATCTACTTGACTTACACTTGGACCAATAACAGGATAGGGGAGGAACACATTTCTGCCAAATTGGATAGGTTTCTAGTCCAAAGCACTTTGTTGTTGGAAAGGAAGCTGATTTCCACTGCCATCCTCCCCAAGCTCACCTCGGACCACAAACCCATCTTGCTTCAGCTAGAGGAAGAAGAAAATTTAGGCCCAATCCCATTCAGATTCAGCCCTTTATGGAAAACAAAGAGTGGGTTCGTAGAGATGGTCCAATGGGCATGGTCTACCCCAGTTAATGGCTCCCCCAACTTTGTCTGGGAACAAAAACTAAAAATAACAAAAAAATCCCTCAAGGATTGGAGCAAACTCCCGGAAAGCAACCCCAACACCCAAAGAAAGGAGTCAGTGCAGCAGCTGGGACAGCTACAGATTGAAATGGAAACAATAGACATTGCCAGAACAGATTTGGAAAAGGAGCAAGTAGCCCAATGCAGAACTTACCACTCCTTCCGAAATGAAGAAGAGTATTGGAGGCTAAAATGTCGTAGCCTTTGGCTGGAAGCTGGCGACAGAAATACATTCTACTTCCACCGTCAATTTAAAGCCTGCCTCTCCAGGAACCATATCTCCGAGATCACGTCCAACGAAGGGAAGCTCTGCAAAGGAATAGATCAAATAAAGGCCGCTGCTGCCTCACACTTCCATCAACTTTACAGTAAAGAGAACCATGACAATGAAGAAGGTTATAACGAATTCCTCATGAATATCCCGGCATTGGTCACAAAAGAGGATAATACAGCATTATTGAGCCCAACCAGCGAAGAAGAACTCAGCAAAATCATCTGGTACATGGATCCTGACAAAGCCCCAGGTCCAGATGGGTTCACTATCCATTTTTACAGGATCTGCTGGAATATAATCAAATCTGATCTCATAAGAATGATAAAAGGAGTCCTTCAAAAAGCAAAAATAGGAGGCAGCACCAATTCTACTTTCCTAGCGCTAATTCCGAAAGAAACAAACCCCGCCTCCTTTGACAGATTCAGTCCAATCTCCTTATGTAATGCCTCTTATAAGATTATTGCAAAACTCCTTGCAAACAGAATAAAACCTCTGTTGGGCAAGCTTATCTCAGAATCGCAAGGAGGATTTGTCAAAGGGAGACATATCTTGGATAATGTAATCCAAGTCCAGGAATCCATGCACTCCAGCAACCTCAAAAAAGAGAAAGGCATGCTGATCAAGCTAGACATGGCAAATGCTTTCGACAGAGTAAAGTTGTCCTTCCTGTATCAAGTGCTCCTTTCTTTCGGATTTGATCCTGAGTTTGTAAAACTGATAAAAGCCTGTACTCAAAGCCCTTGGATTGACCCCTTGGTAAATGGGATACCAACAAATTTCTTCAAAACTACGAGGGGGTTGAGGCAAGGATGCCCCCTCTCTCCATTTATGTACATACTAATGGCGGATACCCTCAGCAGGAAGTTGGAATAGGAAAGGATAATAGGGGAAGCCCCAGGCCTAAGAATAACGAAGAATCTGAAGCCCATAAAACATTCTTTGTTCGCGGATGACTCTCTTATGCTAGGAGGAGCCTCAAACAGAGTAGCCACTGCATTCAAGGGCACTCTCCAAGCGTATTGCAAGGTGTCTGGAGCTCTGATAAGCGAAAGAAAAGTGTTGTTTACAGTTGGAATGTTGCATATCATGAAACTCAGAAGATAGCAAGTACCTTGGGGTTCAAAGGACACTCCAAATGGGAAAAGATACAATATCTTGGGTTGCCTCTAACATTGGGTGTAAACAGAGTCAGCCTGTGGGAAGGAGTCTTAGCAAAAATCAAAAGAAAAATCGAAGCCTGGGGAGGATATTGGCTCACCCATGGAGGCAAATTAATCTTGATAAAAGCAGTTATCTCCTCATTGCCGATATATCAAGCGTCCTATCTCTTAGCACCCAATTCAATAGCAGGGCAGATCAACAAACTCCTAAGAGATTTCCTGTGGCATGGTGGGAAAGGGAATCAAAGAAAATTTCATTTAGTCAATTGGGAGACATCCAAGCGGCCTTTGAGAGAAGGTGGGCTGCAGATTCGTGACCCAGCTCTCGCAAACACAGCTCTGGGCTGCAAAATCTTGTGGAAGATGCATAGCGACCCCTCTCATCTTGTCAGCAAAACATTAAAACACAGATACATCCCAAATGCCAAAATTCGAAATCTCCAAAACGCAGTGAGCAGGAAGACCACGATTTTATGGCAGTTGTGCATCAAAGGGGTGCGATTTTTCAATCAACACTTGTACCGCGTCCCTGGCAACGGAAAACGTACCAAACTCTAGACTGATAAGATAATGGGGAACCTGCCTATTGCTTCAATCGTTGGCCTGAGGAAAATTCACGATTTTCTTGAGAGCATAGGCATCTAGAGAATCTTTGACATATCAAAGTGGGATGAAGACGGATCCTGGACAGAGTGGCAATTCGGCAATGTCCCAGATCGCCTCCTTCAGCAACTTGAAATGCTCAAAGCAGAGCTTCGAGAGGCAGCTCCTGTGCATATGACAGAAAAAGACACCTGGGGTTGGGGATCCACAAGAACTTATACAGCAGCTAGAGGCTATGCTTTGCTCCAGCAACAACAAAATAGACCACTCCCAGCAAGGTTCTGGTTGGAGGTATGGGACTCAACGGCGATCCCGAAGGTAAATTTCTTCTTCTGGACACTAATGCACAGAAAGATTTTGACGGGAGAAAATTTATTGAAAAGAAATATTGCCAGACCACACAGATGTTCTCTCTGCAGAGAAGCCATGGAAACCTCGGACCACTTATTTGTAGGCTTCCATTTCGCAAACAAAGTCTGGCAGCTTACCCTCCAAGGCCTCAAAGTCGTTGTTCCCACCAACATCTCAGTAGTGGAACTATTTACTGGCTGGAAGGATAGTTACCCTTCGCTCTCCTTGAAAACATTATGGGCCAGGATCTGGATCTCCATCCCCAAGTACGTGTGTTGGAAGCTATGGATAGCAAGAAATGAGCAAATATTCAACAACACAGAATGGACCCCCAACATGGTAGCAGCGAAAGCAAAAGGTCTCCTTCTAGAAACTTTGAGCTCCCAAAATCACAAAATCAATACCTCGCTGCAGCAGGAAGAAAAGGAGTGGCTCGGCTCCTCCATGTTGAACCTTCAAACCCATAGCGCGGAAAAACCCCATCTTGAAACAGAATGGAGGCTAAGAGACAATCGCGACATATTCCAGAGTTGTTGGCAAAAACAAGGCATAGCTTCAGTCTTCTTCGATGGCGCCTCCAAAGGAAACCCTGGGACAGCGGGAGCTGGAGGAATCATTTATTCCAGCGAAGGGAAAATACTAGAAACCTTTTGCTGGGGTCTTGGACAGCGAACCAACAATCAAGAAGAAATCTTGAGTTTGATCAAAGTTTGTCAGATAGCCAGGGAAAGAGGACATCGGGAGCTACAAGCATTTGGAGATTCTGAGATCTTGATCAAAATGATTCATTCAAGAGGACAGTTTAAAGATGTTGGCCTAAACAAGAATCTGCAAAGGTTAAGACACATTCTAAAAGACTTTACCTCCTTCAAGTGCTACCATATTCTCAGAGATTCAAACAAAGAAGCAGACAAACTAGCCAACGAAGGCTACCTCTTGGCCCAAGGAGAACTCAGCGTAAACGGTGGGGATCTAGTAAAAAAATGTATTCATTGAAAAGGACAGCAGTGTGTAAAAGAATGCAGAAGGTAGAAAACTCTTGAGAAAGATATAAGGCTCCGGCCAGCTGGAATTCCAATTAATAAAATACATAACCGTTTTAGTTTAAAAAAAAATAATCTACTTGACTTAATTAAATTAATAATTTTGATTATTTAATTAACTTTGTTACATTAATGACTTGAGTTACATTACTTAATTATAAATATTAATTAATCCATTTGGGGTGTTAAATACACCCACCCTTCAAGAAACTTCGTCCCAAAGTTATGGTAATTCACAATACAAGGATAATAATAACATGATTCATATATCTAGATCGGATAAGCAACATCATTAATTTAATACACTCATAAATACTAGTTTACATGCACAAGGAAAGTATGTGTAGTTGGCGCATACATAACTCATGTGTGTACTAATGACAATAATTAACACATATGCAATTCATGTATGCTTCCAATCCAGTCAACAATGCAATTAACTTCATAATGAATAAATCAACCATTTACAATATTAATAGAACCCTTCAATTATAATAATCTAGCACAAAGCAACATTTACCTAGATAATTGTAATTCAGTTAAGCATTTTTTTTAAAAGGAACAAAGAGAAAATCAGACACTTTTGTTATAAGATTAAAACCCCACACACTCTCAACTGCTTCTAACATCCTGCCTCCCTAACCTACTTCCATATCCCATCCCTCTCCTTCCTCTACTGGACTATCTTGGAGCATCAACTGTTTTGACCTGACTCCAGATAGAACCCATAAGTGGAAGTGTCAACTACATTGACCAAGCTTTCCCAGTAGGCAACCGGAAGTCATCATCACACTCCTAGGGGAGCGTGACCTAACGTCATCCTCCCATGGCTCCAGGTTTTGGAGGATACACGGTGGGAAATATCTCCACCCCTCCTAATAGAATTAGGGTCAACACCCTATCATGGACCATACAATGGCACTTTGTTGCTGGGAATTTTGTCATCGTATATTCAGTTTCAGGCAGTCATGCTACCTGAAAAACCTGCACTTGCCCACATATCACAACAATGCATTTGAGCCAACATAATTTAACATACAATGATTCATACTATATTGATTCTCGGTCGATGTTCACGACATGAACCATTTATTATCATCTTTCTTTCGCTATTACATAGCTCATTAATCTGCAGGCTAGTTTATAACACTAACTCATGTGTATTCATACTCTATTAACATATAATTACATTTAACCATATCATTACTCGGTATCCACATACCAATATCTTCTAATTTCAAATTTTCAAGCTAGAATTAGGTCGTAGAATATCCCCCATAAATCACATAACAATAAACATTTATAGTATTTACATTCACATAGGTCCATATGTCCAAAATTTAAAATGTCAAGTTAATAGTGTTCCACGGATAATAAGTAAATGAAGATACGACTAGGCCATAAGTAATTCTAGTTGTCTAAGTCAAAATGGGCATTACATACACCCATCATTCAGGAAACATAGTCTCGAGGTTGTGGTAATAAAAATGAGGGATGATCTCATCGTCAAGTCTCTACATCCTCCCGAGTAGCAAATCTCGGGCTATACTTGTCCCACTGGACCTTTACTTGATTAAAACATGTTGATGATTTTAATATATTGACTGAGACTACCCTTATTCAACAAACATCTTATTCTGTCTTGAATCTATCTTATTGCTACTTGTAATTTAATTAACGAGAAGACACACTTCTCTAATATATTTATTCTTCCTAAGTTCCATATTTAAAGTATAGTCTACTAGTTTGACAACCAATCGGAATCTTACCTCATTATCGGTTCTTTAGTTAAGTGAATCTTTGATTGAGTTTGATATAAATTTCATTAAGAAAGACATACAATTCCACTTAGAATATATTGATAATTATGACCAATTACCACTAACTTAATTATTACTCTAACTTGAGTGATACAATACATACACCATCACAAAGTTTCCCTTTCTTAAGAACATTGACTAAGATATTGCTAATTGATTGTCAAGTGATCTCATCACTTCATAGTTTGGTCATTGTCCTCAATGTCACTTTCTTCTTAAGTCATACAAATTAAATACTGACCAGGTTGAATGTTTAGTATATGATTCCTTTCATCAAAGTCAAGGAAAATCATGCTTTATATCAACAATTTACTACTACGAATGTGCTTAAATGTAACGAGCATCATATCAACCTTGTTTTAGTGAGCATCACAAATTAAGAGTAAGTTTCCTACTAGGGTTCATTCCACACTCTATCATTGCTTGTCCTTAAGGCCTTTTTTCCTCGCAATTGCTCTTCATATGTCTCAACTTTATATCCTTTATACCTACATGCTAATGACCAATTTTTGGTCTCTATCCCTTTCCGGTTGCATCACTAGCACTCATCAAGTTCCATCATCTTACTATGAAGGAAGTTTAGTAGCAGGATGAATATTCTTATCGTTTATCATTCAATTTGTAAATTGGTTTCCTTTAAGTAAGGTAAATTTCTCTTTAATTGAACATCATAAATGTTACACTGAGTATGCATTTCTTCTTGCAATTTTGTTTAACCGCAAGGTCATCTTCACACAAGGTGGTGGTAGATAGTAATTCTTTTAGTCACTTGCACTCACTACCCTTATTTCTTAGTAATAAACTCAAATTGGTTTAACAATCAATGCATAGATAAGCACAAGTTGTGTTAATATTGTGTCATCCATTAGCAATTCATCCAAATTTCATACCACAACATACGACGTAATAGAACATATCATCAAAAAATTTCATTATCGTTATGAACTCAAGTTCTTTGTTCACAACATAGGCCCTTACGGTATCAGTTAGGTTTTCATTATGTTATTACTCATTAACATATTTTCTAGAGTTCATTAACATAACTTATAATGTATTGTCTTATTTATCATTCATTTTGTGCATTTCCTTCTGCCATCACATTTGTTGCCACTTTACATTTATACACATTATTAATTCTTAACTTAACATATACGTTACATTACTTGTAAACTCTTTCTCTCCTTCACACCCTACCTTTCCCATTTTATTTTTATTTTTGCTTACTCCAACTACCCTCTCTCAATCTCATATAATACACTCAATTTACCAATTACATAGCACACTTCACTATGCTTAATCAACTATAACTATTTTGTTGCTTCCATATACTACATCATAATGCTAGTTCATGTGTTTCCAATCCACCTTGATCTCAATTCTAACTACATCATTAACCTCCCTCCTATTACTTTGTTTCCACCATTCTATCCTACTTTGAAACATCATTATATAGTCCAATCATTCGTTTTATTTATTTCGTATATTTGTTTTAATCAACCACCCTTGACCCAACGTCCTTACTCATTACAAACATAAGCATGGATTTTATTTATTATATTCATCACTTAACCTACGTTGACCTAATTTATTATGCACCTTATTCTTTAATATGACTTGTAACATATCCTTGCATTTTTCCATATACTTTA
>JASDQU010410989.1:0-10435 GCA_032191745.1 Picea mariana | reverse complement strand
GGCTGTCCAGTATATGTTCATGTTCCCAAGGATAAGATATCGAAGTTGGATCCTTCATGAAAGAAGGGTATATTTGTTGGATATAGTGAGACATCGAAGGCGTATAGAGTCTACATCTCTGATCATAGGAATATTGAGACTAGCAGAGATGTTACCTTCAATGAGGATGAAACCTTCAGTAGATCAAGGCAGAATCATACAAATGAGGTCCATGATGAGGATCCTGAAGCTCCTAGAGTTGTAGATACATGTACAGGTAATGACGCTATACCAAAAGAGTATATTCCAGAATATCATGATATGACAGAACCACATAGACCTGTAGATCCAGCCCAAAAGATGATTACAAATAAGAGAAGACCAACTTAGGCTTGGAAAATTATTCAGGATGTAGAGAAGTATGGTGCTCCAAACAAAATTTTCAGAGAAAGTAAGAAATCACAACCATAATCTAGCTACATGGCATTGCTAAGTGATATCAGTGATGCAAAGCCTACCTATTATGAAGAGGCTGCAGAGAAGAAAGTATGGAAGAATTCCATGATTTAGGAGTATCAGTCCATTATAAAGAATGATGTTTGGGATGTGGTTCTGAGATCGAAAAAGAAATTAGTGGTGGGTTCCAAATGGATCTACAAGACAAAGAATTCAACGAATGGAATTATCGATAAGTATAAGGAAATATTTGTGGCTCGTGGTTTCTCCTAGAAAGAAGGAATAGATTATGAGGAGACATTTTCTCCTGTGGTGAGATACACCTCAATTAGAGCTATCCTTGCGATAGATATAGTAATGAAATGGAAGGTACAACATATGGATGTGAAGACAACTTTTCTGAATGGTGTAGTAGAAGAGGAAGTGTACATGGAGTGACCATAAGGTTTCAAGACACATGACATGAAGACCCATGTTTGGAGGTTGAAGAAATCCTTGTATGGATTGAATCAAACACCCAGGGCATGTTGTGGTAGAATTGACAGTTTTTTGATGAGATTGGGCTTTGCCAAGAGTAAAGAATATTCCAACCTTTACTACAGAGTTGGGGATGGTGGACCAGTGATATTGTTGTTATATGTGGATGACATGTTTCTAACAAGGGATGAGAGGCTCATCACTGAGTGTAAGAGGAATCTTGTTGCAGAGTTCAAGATGAAAGACCTGGATATGATGCATTATTTCTTAGGTCTAGAGGTATGGCAGAAACCGAACGAGATTTTCCTTAACCAAGGAAAATATGTTGTAGAAATCTTGAAGAGATTCTAAGTGATGGATTGTAAATCCATGTCTACACCAATGGTGACAAACCTAAAGTTATTGAGTGATACATATTCAGAGACAGTGGATGCCACCATGTATAGACAAATGATTGGTTTGTTGATCTACTTGACAAAAACAAGGCCAAATATATGCTTTGTGGTGAACACGTTGAGTCAGTATATGGTTGAACCTAGAAATGTTCACTTGATCGTGGAAAAACACGTATTGAGGTACCTGAAAGGTACAATTGACTATGGACTCAAATATGTTTTGAATTGTGATATAAGACTGCAAGGTTGTGCTAATTCAGATTGGGCCAGTAGTGTCGCAGATTAGAAGAGTACATCAGGATGTTGCTTCAGTTTGGGATCAACTATGATCTCATGGCTCAACAAGAAACAAACTAGTGTAGCACTCAGTACGACTGATGGAGAATATATAGAAGCATGTTCAGCTAGTTGCAAAGTTGTGTGGCTTCGGAAGTTACTTGTAGTGTTGTTTGATCTCGAGTTGGAGGTGACTTTTATATTTTGTGACAACCAAAGTTGCATAAAGTTATCCGAGAACCCCATGTTTCATGACAAGTCAAAGAATGTCGAGATTAAGTACCATTATATCCGAGACATGCTAAAAAAGGGAGCTCTGAAGCTCTAGTATATTTCCACAAATGAGAATATAGTCGATGTGTTGACCAAGCCTCTATCAAAGATAAAGTTTGAGTATTTAAGGGACACACTTGGTGTGGTCCAGAAGGACTTCCCTCGTAAAAGGGAGTGACGAGTTACATATGTGATTCTAGGGGAAGTATCATGCAGAGTGTGGCAATAACGGGTAGTCATTCATGGGAGCGTTACCAACTATGGCACAAGTCAAACCAATCTAGCACAGTGTCAGGATGCCCAGCCTTCAGGGTTGGAAGATGCCCAACTTTCAATATGGAGGGCCAACCTATGTGGTTGGAGGATTCCTAGCCTTGGGATAGATGGATAGTGTGTGCACACTAGATCACCTAACCCTTGTGGTTATATTCGCAGTCACTGTGATATGGATTCCTAGTGTGCCAACCAAAAGTGATAGATTTAGGGATAGTTTTCCAGTTCTCTATGAGCTGGATAGTTTCCTAGTTCTGTGTGAGCTAGATGCCTAGTTTTGTGTGAGCTAGATGAAGTCACGTAATGAAATAAGGTCCAAAAGGATGCCGAGACCCACAATTTCTGAAGGGATGATGAGGTTGTGTTCACTAGAGAGATGCTACATATGATGATGAGACCCCAGATACATGCTGCTGTTACAAAACTTCTAGTGATGTATAGATTTGTGAAAAATCAACAAGTAAATGGTCAAGATTATAGATGTGAAAAATAATTGTTGAAGATCATTCCAGAAGAATACATTCCTTGATAATAGGAACTATTGAAGTTTTGAGTAGCTTCAAAAGATATTCTTATTGTATTTTATCAAGTCAAAACCCTAAAAGAATAATGCTAAATCATACTTGTAAAGTCGACCCCATTGATCCATTACAAAAGGAAAATACAAATTATAAAGTGACAACTGTACAAGTCATCCCTGACCAAGTTAAAAGAGGATGGTTCATTCGCTATATAAAGGAGGATAGGTGCCTCATTTAGAAGATACAACACAACTTCTCTCAAGGACAAGTTCGCTAGACTTAGAAGAAGATGTAGCAACAAAAGGAATGGTGCGTTACCCTACTAGAGCTAGGGTTTCTAGTTTATCTTGTGTATATATTATTTTCTAGTATATCTCTCTTGAAGAGAGCATTGTATTGACATTGTACTTGGTTGATGAATCTATATTGAAGAAGTTCTTCTTGGTTTTCTTCCCCAAGAGAGTTTCCCAGGACAAATATTTTTGTATACTGTGAATGTCTTTCTTTCAGTGATTCTCTTTTATTTAATATGTTAATTAATTAAAGATTAAGGAATTCTGAATACTCTTAATTGTTTAAGAAAAATCTCAACATGAACCACCCTTCATAAGGAAACTAAGGAGTTCTGTCAGACTTGTGATGCCTTCTAGAGAGTTGGCAAGCCTTCCATAAGAGACGATATGTCTTTAGTAACACAAGTCACATTGTAGGATTTTGATAAATGGGAATTTGATTTCATTGGACCAATCAACCCACCAACAAAAAGGTCAGGATCAAGATATGTAATCACTGTGACAGATTACTTGACTAGGTGGGATGAAGCAAAACCTTTCAAAGATCGCAGTACAAAGTCTACTGCATGAATTCTTTTTGAGAATGTTGTTACAAGGTTTAGATGTCCGAGAATCCTTACAAGTGATTAAGGGGCTCATTTCTTGAATAGAACGATTGTTTATTTGAAAGAGGAATTTCATATTCACCACTAGAAGAACACACCTTATCATCCTTAAGAAAATGGAACATTAGAAGCATTTAACAAGATCCTAGAGCATGCAATGACGAATATATGTAATGTAAATCAAGATGACACGGATTTGAGGATTCCTACAATACTATGGGCATATAGGACTACATGTAAGAAGTTGACTGGAAAAATACCATTTTGATTAGCATATGTCCAGGAAGTAGTTATGCCCATGGAGTTCATTGTACTGAGTCTACACATTTTCGTGCTAATAGAGCTTACAGATTTTGGCGTAGTAGGGAGAAGGCTGTTAGAGTTAGTGGAACTGGAGGAAGACCGTTTTGTCGCAGGATTTCATCAACATGTACAAAAATCATGTGAGAAGGCATGGCATGAAAAACATATTAAATAGAAGAAGTTCCAGATGGGAGACCTAGTTTTTCTCTATGCCATAAAATTTTTGTAGCACCCTGGGAGGTTCCAAATGCACTGGTTGGGTCCATATGTGATAAGATTTGTGACAGAAGTAGGTGCTATTCATTTGGAGAAATTGAATGGGGAAATCACAATTGGGCTTGTAAATGGTAGTCGAATGAAACTATATAGGGACTGCCATGCTTCCATGCACTATCCTAACCACGCAATATGTGTACCATAGTATCTGTATTATAGAGTATTTAAGAGGAAAATAAAAATAAAATAAAAAAACAATAAAAGAGCTTGAGGCAAGCCACATTAAATATTTGAAGAGATAAGAGAATTGAAGTTATGAATTAGGCACCGTTCAAAGAGTCAAATTAGCAGTGAACAAGAAAATGTCGTGGAAATGAAGGAGAAGGTAACTACACATAGAAAAGAGAAGTGAAGAACCAAGATAAATAACTGCACAGAGGATAGGTAAATCATTAAAGAGAAAACATCATGGAAAGACGACGATAATGCATAATAATAAATGAAAAGCGACGACGAAGATCTTGTCAGGCTAGAAAATGTAGACCATGATTTGTCGGATAATCTGAATTTAATGCATAATATGGAAGGAATTGAATGTGAGTACAATCAAATGGGACTTCAAGTTTGGGCGTGAAGAGGAAGATAAAAGTTGGAAACAAGCTATAAAAGTAGAGCAAGGGGAAATGAGAAAAGGTTATTGTTGCATGCACATTAGAGAGAATAGAGAACTAGAGGAGAGCCATTGCTAAAGAAAGAGCAGAGTTGAGTGTGTTGAAGGAAGAACCAAACTACATAGAGCTATTGATCCGAAAAATCCTTAGATGCTTAATTAGTCTTTAATTCATATAAACATCTACTTGATCTTAGAAATAAAAATGATCGTTTGACTGATTGTAAAATATACGCGAATTTCTTATCTATCCAAATACACTTTAATGATAAAGAACTTGCAAATAACTGAGTGGAAATAGAACAAAAATATTGAAATCACATACACAAGTTTGATAACGGAGTTCACCCAATTTGGGCTATGTCCCTAGGTCCACATCCAATAGAGACCCCTTTATTAATCATCAAATGATTGTGTTTTTACAATGACAATTTTACATGTTGCTCAAACTCAGAAACATAGTGCACCATTGAATTCCTTGTGAAATTTTGATAAAAATGAGTATAAAGTTCATAAAATTATGTGTCGGAACCCCATGGCACACATTACGGTGCAACCTCCAAGTATAATTACTCCCGGGAATGAACTTTGAGACACCGTACTCTTCCATTATTTGTCCTTGTCTCGGTCCATGTTCTCATTAAATAGGGCGTGGGCCCTAACCTCCCATCCACACTTTATGCCAAACCTTAATTATTTGTTAGCGACTTTCATAGCTAAAACCTGCACCTTTGGCGCAATGGTTATTTCATTAGTATATTGATTGGAAGGTTGTGGGGTCAACCCTGTCGAACATGCCATATTTTATGGTGTGGTTATATATATATTCGACGATTTGTTATATTGTTTGAAGCATAAGTTTGTTGATATACCATATATGCGATTGCATATAGTTATAGCCCCACGTGAATATAAAACTTGGTTACAATACATACCATATGACATGGGTCAAGGGATAGACCCTTGACCCTTTTTTTTCCATTCAAAAAACTTTAACAACCTTAAATATAACCCCCGCTATATAAGATTAAGTCTCATGTGTGTGGTGCAATGGAAAATGAGGTTTGCGAAAGGTCTTGGGAGGTCACTGGTTCAATCCTCCAGAATTCAATAAAATTTTAACAAACCTTACCCATTAATGGCTAATGGGAGGCTACCACATGGAATATTCTCATTGGTTTATCTCTGCCACGTGTCAGAAAATAATATGTCCACTTGTACTATATGATTTCCCATCACCTGCCAACTTGTCACGTGTTGGGCGCAGGCTTAATTTGAGGGAAAAGCATGATGTGGGAGGTAGATGCACATGCAGTAGTATCAACACATGTAAGGAAGACGCACATGTAGGAAAAATAACACGTGTAAAATAGACRCRCATGCAGAAGAGGAAAGAATGTGAGGCACGCATGCAAGAGGACCTAGCCAGGATAGGGTTAGGGTTTTGGYAAGCGAATATAATGGTTGGTAAGTCGAAAATATGTATAAATAGGTACCTAGGAGGTATAGGTAGGGGGTTAAGTGGGGCTCGATTCGAGTATTCTCGGTTGGGAGTTTTGTTTTTCTGAGGTTCAGAGTAGGAGTTCATGTTGATTTTCATTGTATCATAATGTTACTCCGATTTATTTTTGTAAGCTGTTGAGTTGAGGAAAGATATTAAGGTGGATCTTGAGGGTTAGATCGCAGGCTAAGGATCTTGGTGTGATCTAGTACACCTCATTGTAAGATCTCGACCCATTTTTATGGAGAGTTGTGATGTGCGTGATGCTATAGTTTTGGACCAAAGATAATAAAAGAAAAGAATAGCCAAATCTTTGTGGACGTAGCCCAAGAGAGGTGAGACACGGTAGACCATGTGTTATGTCTGAATATGATGTATCTTTTTTAATGTTGATGAGTAGATGTTAGATAAATGAATGAATTAGTTCAGTATGATATTTTTATATGCATGAGTAAGAATAACAATATAATAAATCTAGATGTATGAGCTAGTAAATGAATGAAGGTCATAGAGGGTGAAATCACAGATCCCCACTCATTCCTAGGATGCAAGCATCTAAGCATTACAGACACCCCTAAGAACTATCTCGGGTGATACGACGTAGTGCATCTTGTGCTCTGTGTTTCCTTCTCGGTTACCAGGAGGGTCGATAGTTTGTAAGAAGGGTTTTGTTGGAAACCAAAGAAGGACCTGAACCCGGGTCAGTCCAAGAATGATAGCCAAGATGAAGTAGAAATCCAACAAATGGTTCTGTTTCTGGTTGGAACAGAAAGGGATTGAGTGAATGAGATCTGCTGAAGAGTCATGAAGATTTGATGACACAACGTTAAAATAATGAGAATAGAAAAAGGGATGTTGAGACCATAGAACCCAACGAAGGTAGAGATTGAGAGCTGGTTGAAAAAAATGGAGCTGGAATTTGTGCAGAAAGATAACAAAAACCTGAAGTCAACACCACACAAATATTTGGACAAGTACGTATTCAATGATTTGCATGAAGTATTTTTCTGTGATTTACTACATGTGTTGCATGAGTGGATATTGAGGTTGAAAGACAACCACCCTATAAATCTGATCCGACAACTAGAATGGAATCTCGCTGATATCGTGTAGTTACAACAATTTGACAATAAGTTTACACATGTAGTAGATTTCTGGTTAGACAACATTATTGCAGGATTTATCAAAAAATTTGTGGTAGATACTGCGAAGTCTTACAACGTAGTAGAGCAAGAGTTCCTGAAGGGACCTTGAGGTAGGTATATCATATTGTTGTACACTTCCAAAAGATGTTACTGTATAAAAAAGGTGTAATGATAATGGCCTCAGACAACTAAACTTCCCTGCGTGCATGGGGGAAGGGGGGAAGCACTGACAAGAGACAAAGACATGGAGAAAGAGATAGATAAAGGAAAGAAGGAGGAGGCCTGGGATCCAATCATGATGGAAGAAGACCAGATCAAGAAGATCATGGCAACAGTTGGAAGAACACGCAGTGGAGTACCCTACCAATATAAGATGAACAATAAGAAGAGAGCCATAGTCGCGAGGGAAGGCTTGGAAAGTGATGAAGAAGGGGTAGAGGATCTGAGGGCTGTGGAGAAGATTGAGGAAATCTTGCATGCAACATATTAAAGGAAGATAATAGGTCCAAGAGTAGAAACCAGAGGTAAAAATCCTATCCATATCAATGTTAGTGTGGAACCCACAAACCCATGTGCGACTAATACACCAGAAAGAACACCACTATTTAGGAAATTGAATTTCAATGGAAGAAACGTAGCAAGAAGTACATCTACATAGGGAGAAACAACTAGGGGATCCAGTTCATGAAGAAGTAGTCAAGGATCTACACCACACAGAGGTAGTATTTCAGCGTTCAGGATGGCATGACGTGATCCCACCATCAGGTTACCAAAATTCAAGGGAGAGGCATCAGAGGACCCTGAGAAGCACTTGTTTATCTATGAAAATATCCAAGAATCAAAGATATCATAGATGAGGATACCAAACTTGCACAATTATCCATGATGCTAAGAGACCTTGCATTGTATTGGTACATGAGCTTAGTTGCAAACAATCCACCAGGAATAACCAGAACGATTGGGGATATCAAAAAGGTGTTGATAAATGAATTCTAGAAGCCTAGCTCAGAGGATCAATACATCAATGAGATGATATAGATCATGCATAAACTAGGAGAATATGTGTGGGAGATAGACTAGAGATTCAAATGATTGAAGGGAAAGATGAAGTATGTCATGACATATATGCATCATAGGCATCTGTTTGTGAATTCACTACTACCACACTTGAAATACCCTCTGAGACAACAAAAGTTTCAGACCTGGGAAGAGGCTCTGTAAGAAACCTTGCAACTAGAAGAGAACCAATATCATGAGAAAGATACAACAATAGAGGAGCTCAAGGAAGACTCGAAGAATCTAACATTTCAATTAAACCAGAACAAGAGTAAGGACAAAAGAGAAGTTGTTTGGTGTACCACATGTAGGAAATAAGGAAGCCACAAGAACGAATGCCCAAAGTTCATGCAATACATGGAAATGAGATTGGCAAACCCTTTTCCATAAGGAGAATTATGGTGTGAAATTTTTAAGACACAGGGGCATGATCCATATCATTGTCCAATGATGGAAAAATACCAGACAATGCCTAAGAGTTCATATTTCAACTTTTGCAAGTCAGTAGGCCATGATGACAAATATTGCAGGACAATGGAGCTAATGAGGGAAAGAATCTCAGACACCTATAGGGTGTAGGCAGAGATAATGATAGGGCAAGATGCACCATAGTTTAACCAAGTACCAACCCCATATAACGTTGCGCCACAACAATATAATACTACGTAGTTAGAGTATAATTTTGTGCAGTATAACCAGGTGCCACAATTGATCTAGGTGGATATCGGTGGCCACCCACCTATTCCACGAGCTCGAAAAACAGTTTTCCATCTTAGCAGTTTTTCAGCAGTTTTTCGGGTTCCAAACTTCCGAGGTCGTTTTGAGGCCCTAAATGATGTTTTTTGAGGATTTGGGGCCCAGGTGACTATTCAAGGCACTGACCTGGGCCAGTCGAAAATCATTTTTCTCGGTTAGACCTTTCCAACAGTGTATCGAGTGCCCCAAACGAAGATTGTATGCAAAATTTATGCCCCCGGGAAGTTGACGTATCAACCACCCCCATCGGGGCCTGCAAACCTTTTGGATTTTCATCTTTCGGGGTTAGGGTTTTGGATTTTACTTATGTTAAAAAGGCCTTTGGTGCCTCAATGTAACAATCATCTTCTTGCGAATGCGAGTAGCTGTCACATCTCTTCTCAGAGATAAGATGCCACCATTCTAGCGAGTCTTTCACTCTATATTTTTACAGTCTCTATACATTTTCGCTAATTAATAGAAATTGTATTACTGTATCTCTATGTTTATGGTTGCATATCTGATAAATTTATGTTATATTATTGGATATTAGAGATATCTTTGTATATTTCTTTATTATATCTCTGCTCTCATTTCATGCCGAAAATAATCTGGATCAGTGGTATCAGAGAAGGCTGCTCTTCATCATTTTTCAGTGCATGTCCCCAATGAGGTCTGAGTATAGCAAGTTGGGTCTCTATCTTGTCTCTCTTGAGGAAAATCGCTCTCGCACGCCCAAGAAACCCTCCATGGAAGAAGAAAAGAAAAACAACGGAGAAAAATATTCTATTAATTTGTTTCTTGAGCAAGCTCTCATGCGACAGAGGGACGGAATGATGGAGAATTTTTCCCACATCCTTTAACCCCTGTCGATAGTAGCAGACACATATTCATCAAGTAGCCACTTTGGAGGCACCTCGACTTTCAAAGTACAATTTAATTTTGATATTCCTGTATTTGAAGGACAAATAGACGCAGAAGCTCTAGACAAATGGTTAAATCTGCTAGAAGGTTATTTCTTTGTCCACAATTTTTCTGACAGAGAAAAGATCACCTTCACACTCCTTAAAGCTCTCCCTCATGTAAAACATTGGTGGGAAACTTACTAGGAGCAAAGTTCCACAGAGGAGTCAGGAATATATGGGGCCGAGCCCACTTGGAATTTTTTGTGGATGCGGTAAAGGAACAATATTACCCTGTTGGCAACTATGAGGACCAATACATGAGATGGACCACACTATGACAAAAGAGGGGCCAAGAA
>JASDQU010410987.1:0-10476 GCA_032191745.1 Picea mariana | reverse complement strand
AATCAAGAGAAGGGAATTCTTAGCTTTGTTATTCTTTCATGTTTTGTCATTTGACTATTGTAATATGATTTGAGATTGATATATTGTATGAGCTCATTGTTGTTAACTCTTCACATGTTGTATTTCCCTTATGCAATTTCATGCTTTCCTAATTAGTGTTTCAATGCTTTCTTAGATTAGTTTGATTTCAGCAACATAGATTAGATTAGATTAGTTCTACTTCAGTCTTGCACAAACAGTGCACGTGCTTCGTCAGTTTACGTACCCCGGGTTGACAATTAAATGGTTGGGCAAGTACTACAACGTTATTATAACGACATATATTTTTCCTAACAACCGAATACCTAGCCCTTTCCAGCCTATAAAAGAAATGGTAGGGGTCCCATTTGGAAGGAGGAATATCATAGCAAAGAAACTATACCTGATTTAGTATTCCCCTTGCCCCAAAATTTTGCAACTATTGTGTGAAGAGAAGCATATACAGATGCAGTTGGAGCACAATTGAAGAGGAGCCCAGGATCATATTCGAGGAGCAGTGGTCGATCTCACTATTGTAAGGTTACTCTTGTGAGATTAATAAAAGAAGTACTTTTCCCGTCCCGCCATATGAGATTTTCAATATTTAAATTTGATTATATTTTGATAGAATATCTAACCCATTAGTTTATAGATCATATGCATGTGGAGTGCTTTGTTTGTCTTTTATGAATGTAGGTCACCTTTGGGAGGAGAATTGCAGTCAAGGAGCGACCAAACATTAAAGGGATCGACATCAAACACGGATACTAAGGTACAATAACTTCATCTCTTTAACCTTGTATTTTCATATGAATAATGGGTTTTATGATTGGGATGTTGGTAAGAATTAGGAGACTTTAGTTCATTTCTGCATTCATGATAAAACCCTTAATGCTAGTCTGTAGGAGGGATTTCATACCCACAATAGTTTCCATCCATAAGCTCTGTCATATTGTCTCTATCAGACATGGCTTCCTTTTTCAATTGAGCCACCTCCTTTCTTGCATCCCTAAGTTTTTGATAAGTATTTTTAAGTTCTGATTGCCAGGAGGAGAAGTGAAGTGCACAGTCTCAATAGGCATTTTCTTAGTCTCCTTTTCCACCTACATGGGAAGTGTCTTGTCTACCTCATCAAGTTTCTTGGTGGATTTGATTTTACCTTTCTTCCTCTGCACAAGGGTTTCTACTTTTCTTTCCACAGGCTTTTCAAAGTCTTTCACATAGGTTTCATCTTTCCTCTCCAAAGGTGATTTAGTACCTTTACCCTTCCCTTTCTGTATAGGGGATTCTTGTTTCTCTTCCACAGAATTTTCAATGCCTTTACCCTTCTTCTTTTGAATAGGGGTTTTTGGTAAATACTGCTCTTTGAAAACCTCCTTAGGAATTGATGACCTTGTGAAAGGTATTTTACCCTTGATTTTGACTGTTGGAGGAGAATAGGGGAAGAGTAACTTCTTCCCTTTCTTGGATGTAGCTTTGGTAGAAGAAGAAACCTTTTATAACCGTGGTGGAGAAGGTGGTGAAAAATCTCTTTGTGGGGAAGGACAAGCTTCCTCCTCAGCTCTTGTGACCTGCTTGCTGACCTCTAAAACTTGAACAGGGGCTTTTCCCTTTCTCTTCCTACTAGTTACTGCTTTAGTAGAACTTGTGGGTGATAAAGGAATTGCCTTCTATGATTGAGGAGTTGATACTAGATCCAACTTTAAATGAGAAGTAACAGAAAAATTCTCCCATGAAATCTCTTTATACCCAATTCCTTAGAGACTAGCATTCTGATCAATCTAGAGTTGAAAAGGATAGAATCCACATCCTTAGATTTGGCTTGAATCCTGTCTGACATCTTACCTATGCTCCTTAATAGGTAATAGGRAATATTCATCTCAAAATTACCAATAAAATGTAGAAAAATCATTATATGGTAATGGTACAATGCGTTAAATCTCCCTTCACATGTAAAATATCTCTGTATGATCTTCAATATTCTGTCAAATTGTTCAATCAATTGAATTCTTGGCATACTTTTAAACAAATCATTGGCTTGATATTTAGGTTTAAAGAGATATTTATCATAGGATGAACTCAAAGCCATGTATTTGAACCACTTTTCACTTGAAATGGGGATTCCTGTTGCAGCTGAGATAGAGGCTTCAGTCACCTCAAATTCCAAATCTCCAACCTTGGTTTTCCTGCCATCAAAATGTAATGCAAATTGTCTTGCTACCTCTGGATGGCCTCTTTGCATATTTTGGAAGAAAGAGAGACACCCCACTCTTTGAAAGACCTCTCTTTCCATGGGATTTGTATAAAAAAGATGCATGTCCATAGGTTCTGTCCTAACCACCTTGCCACCTTTGTGTGTCTTCCTCGATTGAGGAGTCTCCATGGCTTAGAATGAGAGCCTTTAAAGTCTTATGGGATAGTAATAACCAGGAATGATTTAAATCGGGCTTCAAATGTACAAGGATGACCTTTTAAAACAAGCTAGTGCTAGTAAGCCAAGGCTTGAATGTGGGAACTACACCCTTAGGCTTGTACATGTATTTGAGAGTGTAGACAGTGAAGGGGTAATCCAAAATTGGCCCTTTTCAACTGAGTAAAAATGCTTAACTCCAAGATGAAAGGAAGTAGGGGAGGTAGAGAGGGTTTAAGCAACGCCTCTGGCTAGTGCAATTCATATGCAGAGGATAGGCTATTTAAGAGCTTGAAATTTCAATGGTTGAGGTAGACAACAGTAATTAGATCTAGATACAGGAAATGAAGTTTACAAGTTTGAACAAGATAGAATACAAGGCTATCATGCAAAGATGAGTCCCTTACAACTGTGAAAGCTTGGAAAACCAAAACTTGAGCGCAAATTTATTGTGAAAATTAATATGCAGAGGAGGCAACACGGGATACCTGTGTAGTAGACACCTATTGGAATCTTCAATGAAATCTCAGGATGAAATTGTGAAAACTTCGGCCCTCGAATCTACTTCAACCTCAAATTTAGTTTCCTTGTTGTTGCCTGATCAGAACTTGTGAATTTGCGCAACGCATCACTGTTGATTTTTTCAAAATTAGAAACCTTTACCAGGGCTCATAAATGTAAGATCTTGAAGGCATACTTTAACTAACTTATGGCACTAAAAACAAGGAACATGACATCAGTCATGGCAATCATGACTCATGGCTGAAGAGATGAACGGGAAAGGTGCTACATAACTGCTTGATGAGTGGGAAACACTCTAATTCAAAGAATAATTGGACAGGTAAGAAAGGACAATGAGGCATGCCTACAAGTTCATGAGTGAGGAGAAAGGTGTGTCACATCAGTCTAGTCATGGGAGGGATCGACCTAGGGACAAGTCATGAAGGGGAACAAAAAATAAGTCATGATCTAAAATGGTTTTAAGACCAAAAATCAATTTGAGGATCAAACTAGAGCTATGACTCAAAACTTTAATCATCTAAGGGTACCTAACAAACATAACTTTAAAGGGATGAAAATTAAAAAATGAAAATCTAAGGCTTAAAAAAGGATTAAAACAAACTAAAAGACCCAAGGCAATTTAGTGTGATAACAACCCAGTCATAGGTTTTGGTAAACCTGGAGTGTCGAGCTGTGGGTGTAGCATGAAGCTGAGAAAGTATCGTGGATTTAAGTTTTGACTGTTTACTTAAATAAAAAGGGCCTTTGTATCAAATCTCCTCATTGATCCAAGAGTACCCTAGGGAAAACAGAGAATTGGAATGCAATTGTTGTATCAGATGTGAATGTTTGGGATCATATAGCCATTCCTAGAAAAAAACTTGGAGCCAATCTGGGACAATGAAGGAGAGAGAAAAAAGGGACCCTTCATCTTCATATTTTTAGGAAAGTGCATCAACAACCACATTATCTTTTCCTTTCTTGTAAATGGTCTCTTAATCATATCCAAAGAGCTTAGTCACTCATTGTTTTTTCTCAGGGGAGGAAAGGAGTTGTTCCAGAAAATACTTAAGGCTTTGATGATTTGTCTTAATTTGGAAGTGTTTCCCCAATAGATAAGGGCACCAAAGATCCACGACATGAAGAATAGCCAACATTTCCTTTTCATATATTGATTTGCCCAAATTTATCTCGAACAATGTTTTGTTGGTAAAGGCCAAAGGCCAACCCTCTTGCATAAGGACAACGACAATTCCTTTCCCAGAAGCATCACATTCCAGGACAAAGGTCTTTGTGAAATCATGAAGGGCTAGGACTGGAGTGGTGCACATGGCCATTTTCAAGGTTTGAAAAGCCTGAGAAGCTACTAGATTCCAAGTGAAAGATTATTTTTAAGGAGTGTAGTGAGAGGTGTCACAATCTTTCCATAATTCTTAACAAACTTGCGATAATAATCTGTTAAACCCAGAAATCCCCGAAAGATTTTGAGAGAATTTGGGTGAGGCCAATATTGCATAGCTTCAATATTTTTAGGATCCACCTTAACGTCGGCCTTTCCCACAAGATGACCCAAGTACTCTACTTCTGAGGCACCAAAAGTACAATTAAATTGTTTGATGAAAATTTGGTGCTGCGAGAGTAGATGGAGAACTTGATCCACATGAGAAATATGGTTTGTCTAGGTTTTTTTATAGATGAGAATATCATCAAAGAAGACTAACACAAAATGACAGAGAAAATAGTAGAAGACATGATTCATGTGGTTTTGGAAAGTGGGGGGACAATTACACAATCCAAATAGCATGACCAAAAACTCATAGTGGCCCTCATGAGTTCTAAAGGCAGTCTTAGGAATGTATGCCTCTTTCATACAGATCTGGTGGTAGCCCAAACAAAGATCAATTTTAGTAAAGAACTAGGTGCCACTCAATTCATCCAAGAGGTCATCAATGTCAGGAATGGGAAATTTGTCTTTAATGGTGAGTTTGTTGAGAGTGTGGAATTCAGGACACATTTTCCAATAACCTTATTTATTAAGGACCATGACCACAAGAGAAGAGTAGGGGCTCGTACTAGGGAAGATAACACTTGCGTTGAGCGGTTCTTGAACTATTTGATCAATTTCATTTTTTTGGAAAAAGGGGTGACGATAGGGATGGATATTGGGAGGATGGATTCCTGGGACAAGTGGAATGGAATGATCATGAACACTACAGGAAGGAGGGAGTCCCTAAAGAGTGGAAAAAACCACTTGATGTGTTGGCAACAATTGCAGCTTGCACAGTTTTCACAAGACTTGTTTTTGTCATTAATGTCAAACTTTAAAATGCCAAAGGGGGAGTTTGTTGATCAGTTTTCACATGCACCATGGATCAATTTGCACAGGCACAGCTTGAATTTCAGAGATCGTCAATTTCAGAGATCGTCATTCCAGGAGTTTCTATTTCGAGATTCTGGGGGTTTCTATTTCGGGATTTTTGCATGGTATGCAAAAACTCCAACATCACGAAGTCCTGAATGTCGAAATACTGAAAGGGACACATGTCACATGATTCTAAGAGTTTATATTTTGGGATTCCGGGAGTTTCTATTTTGGGATTTTTGAATGGTAAGAAAAAACTTCAGCATCACGAAGTCCTGAATGTCAAAATACCGAAACCACAATAGCCATCCATCTCGATGAATGATTAAGTCATATCCATTGGATTAAGAATTGGATGAGTAATATAAGAGTTGTATATGACCGTTGATCTATCCTAGAGAAGTTAACGAGAACCGTCCAATCTATGTCCACCAGATCAAATGTGAAGTCGTCGGATCATTTCAGGGTTCATCGAACAGTGCTGGTTAAATGTTTAAACTAATCATGTGGATATTGTTCCTCTTGATGCCTTGGCCTATAATAATCATTGTAAGGTAGTTATTGAGTTATTGTAACTGAATCTTCGAAGCCTGAGGGTTTGAGTGTATGCTCTGGATGTACAGGGTAGAAATAAGTGAAATTGGGTGAGATGAATGTTGGTGCATATGGAATTAATGGTACAGTCGTAGATCTAAGGTAAAATTCATTTCTGTAAATGAATATAAAACTAAAATAAAATCATATAGGGACAGTGAGAAGAAATGATGAAGATATAGTAGAGATCAAGGGGAGAAGAATGGATTTTGATATGATTGTATAAACAAGAGAGGACTTGAATGATGAATATTTTGCCAGAGAAGATAAAGAGTTGGTTTGCGGGTTCTTAGTGACAGAGAAGGATTCTAGGGTGATAGGGAGGAGCAAGGGGAGACTGTAAAAGTCTCCTATACAAGTTGGTGCTTTTACATCTGTGTTAGCAATAATTCTTGTCACGGGCTCTAGAGCATTCGGGTCTGCAAGTTGCATGAAATGCTCAAGAGTAGCACGCAGAAGAAGTCCTTTTTGGGTTTAAAACCAAGTGAGCGGGCATTTTGTTTCAGTGAAAAAGGTTCATCATCGAAGCAGGTCGACGATCGATGGGTAATCGCAGTCAGCCGAGTCGCGCCGAAGTATAGCGCAGAAGTTTTCAAGGGTGAGCAGTCGGGTTTCCTCGGGGGTCACCCTTCGCGGACCATCATGTCTCAGAACTTTGCGAGAGGAGAAGGCCAAAGTTCCACACCCCAACTTGTGAAATTACGAGTTGCGAGAGTTTTTTAATGTCAGGCCCGCAATATTGCCGAAAAGATCTCAGCCGTCCATCCGGAGGGACATGTGGTGCGTGACTAGGCTCCTCGCCTTTTCTCCCATCGCGATTTGGAAATACAAGGTCTAGCTCTTCCCAGCCGTGCGACGCGAAGTGCTGAGGGCACTAGGGATCGGGCCCACAATACTGAGGAGATAATCAGAGCCGTCGGATATAGAAGGACACCTGGCGCATGATTAAGATGTCTCGGTGTTTCACCGCTCGCGACTTCAAAATGCAAAGAACGGCTCCGTTATTTCATGATGCGCGAAGTGCCGAGAGCATTCGGGGCCCACAACAGCATGGGGAGAATTTGGAGCCGTCAGATCCAGAGGGCGCGTGGCGCCAAATTTAAGCCGCCTTGGTGTTTCGCTCATCGTAATTTCAAGGAGCGAGGGTAAATCCCTTCCGATCACGAACGTCGAAAACTCTTTGGGGATAAGCACGCAGTCACAGCCCGCGATCACTTGAGAAATTAAAGGGCTAAGCAAAAAGGGCCTAAAGGCGTCGTTTCCAGTTGTCGAAGGTATCGCCTTGATTTCCAGATGTCGTCCAAAGCGATTTTGTTCCTGGTTTTCACTTGAAGTAAATGAAGATGTGATCGGGTGGTTGAAACCTCCTTTCATTCATTAAATATGAAGTATGAAAGGTCCGGCAAGCATTCTGCTCGAAGGAGTTCTGTGTACTGATTTCTCCAGAGAATCCATGCCGAAGCCCTTGTTTAGTCAGAGAAATATGCACACACTATTTTGGCCATTAATGTCTCAGTTGCTCCCCCTGCAGGAGCCATGTGCAGTTAAGGAAACGTTTGGCAAAGGGTTTCCACCCAGAGATTGATGGAAGAGACGCTATGCCTTGGGGGGCGAGCGCGCCTCTGTTGGGAAAATATGCCCAAGTATATGTTCTCAGTTTTGGTATTTTGAAAGGGCATCGATGGTTGAGCAGAGCTCCCAGTTGTAAAGTTTTAACAAAGCACTGTAAATCTGATAATGTATGAACTTTTGAGACTTCTTGCCTTATGAATGCCAGTTTCTTTCATGTCTTTGTTCACACTATGTTAGAGAAACTCGGAATTGGAGGGTCCAGTCGAGCTGTAACTATTATAGGATGATGTTGTCATGGATCACTGTAATAGTTGCGCTGTCTCTAATCAGTTCTTGTGATTTTCCCAGCACTGAGTGACTTGGAATTGGAGGATCCAGTCAAGTATTCTCTTTAGTTTATTGAAGCTCTGAACCAGGAGGATCCTGCATTCAAAGTTTTTCCCCTACAAACCACTGTAAGCCTGTTGCCCAGAGAGGTTTGTTCATCTTTCTTACTACGTCTTCCACCTGTTCATCTTTTAATCAACCTACTGGATGAAGTTAGGATTCCATACCTCCTTTGTTCTTTACGTATTAGACCCAGTCCCTGAGTTAGAGTAATATCTCCCCGAGTCTTTATCTCCATTCGATCACCCCATCAAACAAACCGTGACATAAAAACTGATGGGCGTTGAGCTCTGCTCCTGCAAGCAATCCTGGAGTGACTTTTAGCACTAACATTTCTGGCGCCATTGCCGGGGAAGAAGTTGAAGATTTTCCCTGGGCAGAACAACAACGATTAACTAATTCTGAAGGTGCATCAGATATCAGAACTATTGAGATTTCTACTGTGCACCTGGCGACTCCATTGTGACAATTCCACTGGAGCGAACCCACTATTTTAGCTGTGGCTTTCAGAGGAAGACATACGCGGTCTCATCCACAGCTGCCTCTAGCTAAACCTGAAACAGATCCAAAAGCGGTGCTCAGGAAAGGAAAGGCCCCCGAAGAAGAATCTTCCATCGTCAAACTAGGTAATCCGTCTTCTCCATTTGTAAGAACTCCATTTTCTCCTCCTTAGATTCTTGACCGGTCTCCTTCCGAGGTTTCCCATTTCCTAAACTTCGGGAGTGTTCCTGCTAAATTTTCCCTCCTGGCCTAGGATCAGAGGGAGTCTTGTCACTCCCCTATCCTCTGAGACTGTACCTTGGCGTTGGGCCGAGACCACTGAAGATCTTCCCGCTCCTATCCTGACTACTCCTATGCAAAGAAGAGCACCTGCTAGCTTGAGCTTGTTAGCCTCTTTCTTAAATCCCCTTTTGGTTCCCACTCCACTTCAAAACTCATTCCCAGTATCCCCTTCGCGAACCCCTTCTCCTCTGAGTTCTCCTCCACCCGTCACTCCTATGGCTGGTGCTAATCCCCCTCCGAATAGAGTGGATGCCATAGTCACGGCTAGATACACCCCCTTAGTCCTACCTCAACCTATGCATCCCCTCCCTGCTGGAGACTACTTGAAGTATATGTCGAAGTTCACCGGAGAAGGGGACATAACCGCAGAAGAGCACCTGGCTGCTTTCTACAGTTACGCAGACAACCTCAACATCGAGAATGAAGATTTCTGGATGAGAGTCTTCATCCAGAGCTTGGATGGTGAAGTGAGGAAGTGGTTTAGAGGATTGCCTCCCAGATCTATTGCTAGGATTGAAGCCCTAGATAGTGCTTTCCTGAGGCAATGGGGCGATAGGAAAGATTTCATGTATTACATGATAGAGTTCAGGTCTCTGAAGAAGATGGATGGAGAATCTGTCTCTGACTTCTCCAAAAGATTCAATAAGATGTATAACAAAATCCCTGCCAAGATAGATCCTTCAGAAGCCTCATCCAAGATTTCTTATGCTAGTGCGTTCAGCCCCAATTTATGTCTATTGTTGAGAGAAGTAAGAGCCACCACCTTGGCTCAAAAGCAAGATGCGGCCATAGAAGTGGAATCCAATGTGTTAGCAGCACACAGACTGAGGAACAAGGCTGACGTAGACAGGAGAAAGGGAAGGTCGGAAGCCTCGACTTCTGACCCATCGGTGCCTCACCCTCAAGTGGATGAACTGACTAAKATGGTGAAGTCTCTRTCTACAGAGATGGAGAGAATGAGGGTGGAAGGGAGGAAAGCATATAAAGGCCCTCAGATCACTGAAAATAAAGGAGGTTTCAGGAGGCCAAACAATTTTACTCCCCCGAATGTGCAAAGAGAGAGGGGAAGAGACAGAGAAGACCAAAAAATTCAGGCCCCTTTCCAAAACAATTTTGTGGCCGAGGGGGAAGAAGGGGAATCAAATGAGATTGATCCTAAAATCCACTATGTCGGAGACACTCCTCCCTTTCCTCATCTCACTCAATCAGCATATGAGGAGTCTCTCATGGACAGTCAGCTAAATGAATTGATCAAGGGGGGCAAGGCTACTGGTGGCCGAGGCAGGTACAACCTTAGGTCCAACAAGAAGACATCAACACCCGATATTCTTGAGAAGCCCACTAGAGCAGAGAAAACTGCTAACGAAGTAGCAGATGGTCATATAGGTAAGAAGGCTCAACCTCTTTCTCCCATTGTCCACGATCATGCCCCTGAAATAAGAGAGATTCCAAAGATTACATCTTCGTTTAATTTCGAGCATGAGATTCAAAAAATCATAATCCCTGTGCCCCTCACCGAGCTAATCAAACATGAAGAATTCAAAAAAAAATTCTCTAAGATTTTACAGTCTGAAGCCTCATGTCTTCCCACAGACTCCATAAACCTCCAAGATGAAAGGCCAGCAGTTGTCTTAGGTCCCATGGTAGAAGACAGAGATGATTCATCCCCTCTATTTGTTGATACTGAGAGGGGGGTGAATCAGTATCAAGTACAATTTAAAACATTTTTTCAGCTTATACTTAAACCATTCAATTATATCCAATGAGCAATGAACAATAGTATAAGAGTTACACCAATACACCACAATACACCATGCACAATATATGAGAAATAATCAATAGTTTTTGT
>JASDQU010410986.1:0-10480 GCA_032191745.1 Picea mariana | reverse complement strand
TGGGAACAAAAATAAAAAGGCACAAAATGTTCTACTGGTAGAAGATATGAAACATAATCTTCTAAGTGTGATTCAAATGTGTGACTAAGGTCATAAACTTACTTTCAATTCATAAAAGTGTGAGATAAGAAAAGAAGTTTCATGGAAATTGGTCGGTACAGCTGCAAGAACTTCAAACAACATATATGTGTTAAGTGAAATTGGAAATAAAAAGTGTTGTCTAGGGAGGGAAGATGAAAGTTGGCTATGGCATAGAAGAATGGGTCACATGCATTTTGATAACCTTGTCAAAGTCAGCAGAAGAGAAGCAGTCAGAGAAATGCACCAGATCACGAAACCAACCAACACTTTATGCAAGCATTGTCAACAAGGAAATGAAACAAAGACTAGGTTCAAATCAAAGGAATATTCAACAAGAAGACCACTAGAAATTGTGCACATTGATCTAGTTGGACCAACTACAACAAAGGGCTTAAAAGGTGAAAAATACTTTATGTTATTAGTTGATGATTATACAAGAATGACTACGATTTTCTTTCTCAAGAACAAGTTAGAAGCTTTTGAAAACTTCAAGATCTACAAGGAAATGGTTGAAAATGAGATGGATTCAAGAATCAAATGTTCTAGATCTAATAATGGAGGAGAGTTCACTTCAAAGGTATTTATGGACTACTGTAGCAGTCATGGAATAAAAAGTAAATTCTTTGTTGCTAGGACACCTCAACAGAATGGAGTTGTTGAAAGAAAGAACAAGACAGTACAAGAAATGGCTGGAACATTGCAAATGGATTCCAAATTGACAGATATATTTGGACATAGGCAGTGCATACAACGGTTCACATTCAAAACAACGTAATGCTCAGAAACAACACTGATAAAAATCCCTACGAGCTATGGAAAGGAAGACCAGCAAATGTTAAGCACTAAGAGATTTTGGAACCAAATGCTAGATCAAAAGAGAAGATGGCAGAATGGGAAACAACCTCGACCGTAAAACAAAGTGTAGTGTCAAGTTTTCCATAGCAAGTATTGTGGATTGTATTCACCATGTTTTCATCATTCCTCTCTCTCTCTCTACATAGTTTTTTTTTTCTTTATAGGGAATAATCCTTCTTAGTGAGCAAGTAGTTGTTAGACCTTAATGCATTTCAAGATGTGAACTTATATAGTTCACCCCTCTTCCAAGGGAATTATGCATAAGAATCCATGACACTCCATTGGAATTGCTACTACAAAATAATTTTATGAACGAAAGTGTTCCCCATTTCCCAAGGGATACCGCTTTTTCTCAAAGTGTTCCTTCTAAAAGGACATCAATCCTTTTTATGGGAGCATTCTTAATTTCTTGTCTTGTTCAACTAGCATCAATTGAGGTGTTTATCACACATATTACTAATGTTGCCAATCCTCCACAAGAGATACATGAACTCCACTATTTGTGTACACCTAGGTCAACTTAGTAATTAAACATGAGTTGATTGAACATCATGTTGGATAAATATAAACCACTCAATATAACCCATCAAACATTATGATATAATAAGACATATTGTCCTAATATTTCACTTATCTTTCTTAACATAAGTTCTAGGTTCACAACATAGGCCCACTTGTAGTATCCCTTGAATGTTTGTAGAATAGGGAACTAACATAAGCACATGCTAGAGTGCTACGTTGTCAATATGACAATGCTAACCTCAATAATGATTGAATTCAATTATCAAGATATCCTAGGTAGGATTGTATGTATGGATTAATGAAATTATAATCGATGATGAGAAAACGTTCTAACTAGCGATCAAACGAGTAGACCATAAATTAATTATGGGGGTCCTATATGAAACTTATGAAGGATAAATTTGTAAGAGAAGTATGTATTTTCATTAATTTAATTACAAGTGGTAACAAAATAGAGTCTAGACATATTAAGGTTCTTGTTAAATATGGATAATCACAATCAACATATTAATAGAATAAACATGTTTTAATCAAGTGAAGGTTCAGTGGGACCAATATAGAATGGGGTTTGCTATCATAGAAGGCATTTATAAGTTGTGTTTGGAATTTTATTTATTTATTTCGTGAATGACCTATAACTTCGGGACAAATTTTCTTGAAAGGTGGGTATGTAATGTCACCTTTTGACTTAGACAACTATAATTACTTAAGACCTAATCACCTTTTATTTTTATTAACTGTGAAACTATTAATGATACACTTGAAATGTTAAGACAGATGGACCTTTGTGAATTTCAATTGTATGAATGTTTAACATTATTTGAATTATGATGGATATTATGCAATATATTCTAACTTGAAAATTTTGACATTTAAAGTTGTTGGTACATGGATACCGAATTGAGATTATGATTAAATGCATTTACATGATAATAATGCATGGATGTGTATGGGTTTGTGTTATAGAATAATATGCAGGTCAATAGGCTATGAAATAACTAAGAATAATGATGATAAAAGGGTGATGTTGCGAACCTCGACAAGGAAACAATATGGTATGAATCTTGTATGTGAAATTATATTGGTTCGAATGCATTGCTATGATGTCTGGACAAGTGCAGGTTTTTCAGGTGGCGAGACTGCTTAAAGCTGAATATATGATGACAAAATTCCCAGCAACACAATGTCATTGTATGGTCCATGGTAGGGTGTTGACCCTAGTTCTATTAGGACGGGTGGAGGCATTTCCCACTGTGTATCCTTTGAAACTTGGAGTCATGGGAGGATGGTGTTAGCTCACTCTCCCCTAGATGTGTGATGATGATTGTCAGTTGCCTGTTGGGGAAGCTTGGTCAAGAGAGTTGACACTTACACTTACGGGTTCGATTTGGAGTTAGGTCAATATAGTTGATGCTCTAAGATAGTCCAATAGAGGAAGGATAGGGATGGAAGATGGAAGTAAGTTAGGGAGGAAGGATAACTAGAAGTGGTTGAGAGTGCGTGGGGTTTTTCCTTATAGAATAATTTCTTGATTTCCTCTTATATATATATATATATATATCTGTGTGTGTGTGTGTGTATTTATATTTACTTAACTAAACTACAATTATCTAAGTGAATGTTGATTGTGCTAAACGATTGTAATTGAGGGATTTCGTGAACATTTTAAATAGTTTACTATCTTTTATGAAATGAATGGTCTTATTGATTGGATTGGACGCATACAAGAATTACTTTAGGTGTCATAATTATTTTCATTAGTACATGTACGAGTCATGTATGTACTAGCTACACATGCATGCCTTGCACATGTACACTAGTATGTGTAAGTATTTTAAATTGATGGTGTTGTTTATTTGATCTGGATGTATGAATCATGTGTCGTTACCCTTTTATTGTAAATTATTCTAACTTCGGGACAAATTTTCTTGAAGGGTGGATGTATGTAACAACCCAATTTGATTAATTGTTTATCGTGTTTTTTAATTTAAATTTAATTAATTATTAAAATAAATTAAATGAGTGTTATTATTATTTTATTATTAAAAGGTAAGTGAAGTAATTAATGAAGGGATAAGGTAGTTGGGGGAATTGAATGAGAGAGGAGGATAAGGAAGAGAGGAGAGGGCTTGGAGAGGGATCTCATTTTGCATTGGAAATTTTTGCAAGAGGTGAAGGAGGAGGGGGGAAATTGGGAGAACAGAGCATTTTCGAAACTCTCACAAGGCACTATTGTTGCTGCAATTTTGGGCTCAGGGGCCAAGAAACCACAAGAATTCCTGGAGCTAGGGAGCCGAAGAGGTTGTTCCTAGTTGGTTGAGAGGTTAATATTCAGTTGGGCAGTTTGGGAAAGCTCCAGAACAAGAGAACCAAGGACAAAATCAACCAACTTGCAGGGAGAGGTATTTTATTTTGTTATGTTGTTGTTGTGATTATGTTGTGGTATGTGTTTCATTATGTTGTTGTTGTGATTATATTGTTAATTTTAATATGTTGTTTATCAGTTTACTTCTGGTATAAAGAAAAACCAAAGAAAAACCATGAAAGAAAACAGTGAATTAATTTGCAAAATATTTCAGTAGCAAACAACAAAATAGATATTTATTTATTATTGAGGCCTGAAATAGTTAGGAAATAAAAGTGACACTGTGATATGAACGACTACTACTGAATCCTCCTCCTTCTCTGCTATGCTCACAAAATACCACTTTCAGATGTTTTTCTTAGTTATGGAACAAGACACAATGAAAAAGAATGGAACCCCTTCTCCTCCTAGCGACTTGATATTTAACATAGCTTGATAGCCATCTATGTTAGAGTTTAAGCTATTATTAGGTTTCTTTTCAATTTACTAGATAACCATAGCATAGATAGGATCATTAAGAAAAACACAATCACAAGATACACAACATTTATCCTGGGAAACCCGCATGGGGGAGAAAACCTAGCAAAAAATTTCTTAATATAGATAGCCAATACAATGGCAAGAGAATAAACCAAACACTACAGAAAGTCCTCTCCTGATTAATGTGCCTCTTTCTCTCTCTCTTCCTTCTTCTCCAACTGTAGCTCCAAACTTGTGCTCTGGATGATCGAATGAGTGAGTGAACAAATGAGGCGCTGAACTCCTTTATTTATACAATCTGGCAGGTGTTGAAAGGAAGTGGTTTTCACTGGCAGGGCTGACTTCTCTTTCTAGGTGGTTAGAACCACCTTAGTTTATTCTGGGGGCCGACTTCTCATTTTGCATATTACAATTAGGGTTTGACCAATCCGCAAAAGGGGATTTGGTCATTTACAATGCCCGGCATGATCAATCCACAAAAGGGGATTCATTTAATGAATATTACATCAATAATAAATAGAATACTCTTTGTAGTTACAATATTTCAACACTCCCCCTTAACAATAAGGATATTCTACAACATCATTAGGAGAGAGCAAAAGGGCAGCAACATTAATAGCATCTAGAACACTGACTGACATATCTATAAATCATCGAAAGTTTTTCTCATCATCATCGTTCACAACATGGAGCTAGAGTAGCATCATCATCCTCGTCAGCATGAGGCTAAGATAACATCATCATCATCTTTAGCATGAGGCTAAAGTAACATCATCATCTTCTTTAGCATGAGGCTAAATTAATATCATCAGTGTCTTTAGCATGAGGCTAAAGTAACATCATCATCTTCAGCATGAAAGATGAAATAACGTCATCATCATCATTATCATCATCTTTAGCAAGAAGATGAAGTGGCATCATCATCATCATCTTCAACAAGAAGCTAAAGTGGCATCATCATCATCATCTTCAGCAAGAAGCTAAAGTGGCATCATCATCATCATTTTCAACAAGAAGATGAAGTGGAATCATCATCATCATCTACATCAACATGGATTAGTATAACACTAATACATCATCATCATAGATAACAAAACAAGGCTGATACAACATCAACAACAAGAATATCACAGCACAAAGGCTGGAGCATCATCAACATCAGCACTAGGTTGAGAGTCTTCAACATGAGGTTGGCATTACAGCACGAAGTTGGCTACACAATATCATCAGCATGAAGTTGGCATCACAGTACAAGAATAGCAACACAACATCATCAGCACAAAGCTAGCATCATAGCACGAGGTTGGCAACACATCATCATAGCACGAGGCTGGCAACACATCATCACAACATAAGGATGGAAACACATCATCACATCATGAGGTTGGCACATCATCACAACACGAGGCTGGCACATCATCATAGCACGAGGTTGGCACATCATCACAACATGAGGCTGGCATATCATCAACATGAAGCTGGCATCACATCACAAGGCTAGCAACACATCACTACTCCCCCTTTCAATGAAGGTCCTTTCAAACTACACCAAGCTTATCTCAAAAGTGCTCAAACTTTACACTAGATAGAGGCTTGGTCAACACATCAACAACATGTTCATCCATGCTAATATACTAGATCTTTATGGCTTCTCTCTGCAACATATCACGAATGAAGTGATACCGGATCTCTATGTGCTTTGACTCATCATAGAACACATCATCTTCATACAACTCTATTTATCTCATAGGATCATGGTGGCTTCCATCTCCAAATCAAATAGATTTGTCAACAACATCTGAAGCCATATGGCTTCACAACTGGAAAAACATGCAACAATGTATTCTTCTTCTGTCGTGCTCGGAGCAATGTTGAATTGCTCCCTACTCTGCCATGAAGTCATGGCTAACCTTAGACTGAAACAACATCATGAAGTGCTCTTTCTATCGGAAACACTTCTAGCTCAATATGAATTGGTGTAACCACTCAATCTGAAGTCATGATCTCTAGTATAATAGAGACCAAAATCCAACACACCCTTAAGGTATCTCATCATAACGAGTTTTTCTTCCTATCAAAGTGGGTTCATTAACCTTTGAACAATTCTGTTTTAAGATCTTGTTCTAATGTTCAGTCATCTTTGGAGCCTTCTTCTCCTTACAATAAATATTCATATGAGATACTCTGAATCTTAAAAGATAGCTTCTTCTTCATCTTCTTTGCTACATGAGTGTATATGGTCATGTACATAGTCTGCTTCATGTCTCATATAATATGTTGCCTTCAACGACCTTCACTATAGCTTCCTCAAGGTTATCACCTGTGACCTAAAACAAGGTCAACAAGACAACAAGCAAGAATAATACTCTTTTGATAATAAAGCAATAGCACAAATAATCATCACAATAGCTCCTTTAGAGCTATCACTTGTGATATGTCTGAAGCAAAGATCAAAAGTAAAAAATACAATATGAAATGAGGTCAACACTGTTCTAGTGTTGTGATCAAACATTCCTCCATGGTAACCTGGGTTCAACACAAGAAGTTTCTCCTAGAGGAGATGTTAGTTGTATCTGTTACACTAAGCATTTATCTCAATATGCTCACATGCTACCAAGTATAGTACTTTTCAAAGACTTCTACCTCAACTATAGTGTTTACTTGTAATGGGGTAGTTATCAATTTTGTCATGTGCAACTTTGAATCTTATCAACTTAATTAATCAAACCTGGAACCTGGAGTCTTGTCCTCAAGAATGAGTGTGTTTCTTTTCTTCCAATTCTCCTTCACTCAAGATGACAAGTGCTTTCTTCAACCTGTCTTTTGTACTAGGAAAATATGCTATCTTGACAGAAGGTTAGGTTAGAGAATAAACTCTATGATCTCAAATTTAATCCATCTAATACCTTGATTTTAATTTTGACCAAGGGTTAGTATGATGATCATAGCTTCAACATGCAACCTTGATCAAAATAATTTCATAACAAATAGATGCATATCAGAGTAATCAAACCCGGGTTGCATTATTCCTCTGAATGTGTTGGATCTTGAGATCCTTCTAGATCTATGGCAAGAGATCCCTTCTCTTGCAAATACCCTTTAAATATTAACAATTTAAGACATATGTGAGTACATACCTCTGATAGCATTTGCAGGTAGTGGCACCATCTGGTAGCAGTGGTAATAATTACCAACTCTTAAGAACTTCAAGGGTGACTGCAACTAGTACTACAGTTGATAATTCAATTGATACTACAACTGCAATTGATAGTGCAACTGATTCTGAAACTGCAACTGCAACTGAGGGTTTTATGAGGAAACCCTAATTTTTCAAACTTCAAGTTTTGAAATTATGATCCAGGGGATAGATGCATTGAGTATAGGCGAGTAATCTCGTACAGTCAGATTTTTGAAAATCCAAATTTTACCACCTCAAACTTGACCAGCAGATTTTTGGACTAGTGCTTCTAGTTTTCTGGTACTTTCTGGTACTTCTTGTACTAGTGAAAACTAGGGTTTCACATTTCGAGAGTTCTATCCACTAAAAATTTGCGTTGAAGGTGCCAAAGTTTTCCTTGGGCTAGGGTGCACTTTTCTAGATGACTTTTGGTCTGAAATTCCTCTTCAATAAAAAGCCCTAATTTTCTTGTACAACAATAGTGACATTTTTCTTTTTCTTGTGAAATATGCTCTCTTCATCTTAGCTCCGATACCATGTTAGATTTTAAGCTATTATTAGGTTTCTTTTCAATTTACTAGATAACCATAGCATAGATAGTATCACTGAGAAAAACACAATCACAAGATACACAACATTTATCCTGGAAAACACTCATGAGGGAGAAAACCTAGCAAAAACTTCCTTCATATAGATAGCCAATACAATGCCAAGAGAATAAACCAAACACTATAGAAAGTCCTCTCCCAAGTAATGTACCTCTCTCTCTTCCTTTTTCTCTAACTGCAGCTCCAAACTTGCGATCTGGATGATCGAATGAGTGAGTGAACAAATGAGGTGTTTGCCTCCTTTATTTATACAATCTGGCACGTGCTGAAAGGAAGTGTCTTTTCACTGGCAGGGCTGACTTTTCTTTCTGGGTGGTTAGAGCCACTTTAGTTTATTCTAGGGGGCGACTTCTCATTTTGCATATTACAATTAGGGTTTGGCCAATCCGAAAAAGGGAATTTGGTCATTTACAATGCTCTACATTATCAATCCACAAAAGGGAATTGATTTAATGAATAATACATCAATAATAAATAGAATACTCTTTGCAGTTACAATATTTCAACAATCTAGGGGTAGGGTTATGGCTTCCAGAACCCTCAATTGTAATAAGGTTTTGGAGCTTCTAGAATCTTCTTGAAAGTACACACATGGCTATCCCCACGCATTCTAAGTAATGGGGGTCAACATGACATCCCCTCGTGCCATGGTGGTAAACACAATAGGCCAACTTGTGAGAGGCATAACTTTCACATACAAACTTTGATTGAAGCGATTCTTGCACCGTTGGAAAGATCTTGGGGTGTAGAATATAGAATATTGTTGTAGAGTACGTTTTGACCCAAAAAAAGTCATTTGATGCCTCAAGATGGCTCCAAAAAATTTTAGATAGTTTTTGGGACACAATTTTCCAAATTGGGACTTGCTGCTAAAATGACTCTGCAAGTTGATTCCTCTAATTTTTTTCACCCAAAAAGTAATGAGATAGATGAAAAATTATATAATGATCCAATCCGGATCACCAAAGAATGTAAAAAGTCATGCTACAACTAAAAATAGTGTAAAAAAAAGGGGTTAAAGGGAAAGCAAATGATAAGGTTTTGTTGTAGTGAATGGTTCAAGTTGTTATACCAACAATCTCTTCTTACCTCTCACCTCTTTCCTTGTTAAATTTTGGAAGAGACACAATGGTGTTATGTTTAATTATTTTGTCTCATGATAAATAGTTTCATGGTATGATGACACTATAATGGTGTCAACTTGTTCTTGTACATATTTATCACACATATATGTAGTGAAATAAGGCTTAGGTGGAGATGGAACATCTCCAATAGCTTACTAGGTTGGGCCCCTTTTACTTTGAGCAAAGAACCATCTACCTCTTCAGGCCTACCTCTACAAGTTCTCGCAGAAGGGATAATAGGCTTCACCACTGGGACTGAAGGAATTGGCAACCGACCCTAGCACATGCATATGCATATACAACACCCATGAATGGATAGTATACATCATGTTGTTTCCAGTGGTATGTGGCACTTCACGTGGATCCTCATGGTTGAGGAGAAATGGATTTTTGAAGATGACAAAGTGAATTGAAGAAGGAAGTACTTGTAGACCCTGAAGATAATTAAAGAAAAGAATTACAAAATAAGAAAGTGTCAGGTCAGCACTAATGTTAAAAGGAAGTGACATAAATGGTATAAATAAACATCATTATACATTCATTTGATATAAGTCAAATTTCAGAGGAAATAAGAAGTAAAGAAGGCTGAATTTCAAGGGTGGATGAAGTCTTTTGGTGATGTGTTCTAAGGTATGGTATTTTCAGGTCATCTTACCATTTTTTCTATAATGTTTTTTCTAGAAGGATTCAAATGGTTAAATCGCTATGGTATTGAGAATACATATCAAGGTACTTTTGGTAAAAAAATTCAGCTCTTGATTCGCTATAATTATGGAGATACACTCTGTGGAAGACAGGCTTTGTGACTAGTCCTTAAGCTAGTCAATAAATCGGTGTTCCGGGTAAAACAGTCATAACTTATTCATAGAGAATCCAAATTATTTGGAACAAATTTCATTGGAAAGAGTACGGAATTTAGTTTCTTTTGTGTGAGTTTCAGAATTGTATGTTAAATATTGAGCACGGGGTATTCTGTACAAGTTAGGTCTCCTGAATAGACCAAAATTTAATAAAGTCTACCATTCTTTCTATAACTTCTTTTTGGAGAGGATTCAAGGAGTGAAACTTGGAAGAGTCTTAGAGAATACATTGAGTAATATTATATACAGGATCATAGTACTCCAAGAATTGAAGAATTGCAGAAATTGAAGAGGTCTCAGGAAGCATTATCAGGTTCTATGTGATGATTGGTTGATGGTGATGATTTAATGTAAAGTTTTATTATCTCTAATATATTCTTGGGTGGAAGGAAGGGGCAAGGATGGAG
>JASDQU010410985.1:0-10480 GCA_032191745.1 Picea mariana | reverse complement strand
CATATTATATTATCAAGGAAAAAACAAGCTAAATGCAATTTGGACATTTGAAAAAAAAATTACAAGTTAAATTAGTACATCAATAAAAAATAACATACTAACCTTGCAAGTTCAAAATCCGAGCTATGTAGATCGAGAATTGGATTTGTTCAACCAGTGGGTAACGGAAAAAATAAACAACTCAAACAAAAGCCAAGAACATTGTCGCAACTATAGCAATTGTGTCGCAAAGTCTCTTAAAGTCATGTATATATAGATAAAATAGTCAACTAGCCGTTAACACCGACCAATGAGATAGGTAAACTTTTCATCGTTATTGCCACGAAAGATCGTTGCTATAGCGACAAAAATCCCGACTAGGTTAAATTAATATTTTCGTCGATATTGCGACGAACTTTTGTGGCAATATCCATGAAAATCCCGCCCTGTTTAAAAAAATGATGAAACTAGTGGAAGCGTGGAAAATTTCCGTGGAATAATCCACCCATATGTAGTAGTGTAAGTTCTGAGTATTGCGACTAGCGCCATCAACGAAGCTAATGTAGGGTAGCGAAGACACGAACATCTGGAAACCCAGCACAACGCAAGGTAAGCAGCTGAATTTTGAAACCAAACAACCAAAAAGCACACAAGAGTATGATACACTATAAGTACAAGCACTCATGAAAAAATGACTTAAGCATAATACTTCTTTAAGTAAATCCCATTTCCGGGCTCACTCAAAGGGATTCCATCATAATAGACTAGCTCATAATATCCCTTCTCCAACACACATTTGACAATGTAAGGACCTCGCCACATAGCTTCGAATTTACCAGCCCCTAGAAAATCACGATCTTATTCGTAAAGGAGAACTAGATCACCTTCGGAAAAAACACGTGGCTTGGCATGCTTGTCGTATTAGGATTTAAAACGCTTCTTCTAAGTTTCAATAACTAGGGTGGCATTGCAACAGGTTTTGTCTAGTTGCATTAAATACAAAAGACGCTCTTCTTTAGCAGAGGTATTGGGGAGAAGTTCAACAACCAGTTTCAAAGATGGTATCTCACATTCAATCGGCAGGATAGCCTCGATACCATAAACTAGCTGGAAAGGTGTAAATCTCGTAGCAGACTTAACAGATGTCTAATAGGCCCATAATGCTGAGAACAACATCATGTGCTAGGTTGTCTTATGAATTCCTATAATTCGTCGAAGCATAGTAATGAGAACTTTATTGATTGCTCCAACTTGGCCATTGGCCTATGGGTAATAGGGGGTTGAGTTTTCATGGCAAAGACCCAACTTTTTATTAAGTTCGGACATCATGAAATTCCAAAAATGACTACTGTGATCAGTAATGATAGCTTGAGGGATACCAAACCGAGTAATGATATGATTGAATATGAACAATGTTGCAGTTTTCTCGGTGTTATCAAATGTAGGCATCTCCTCGACCCATTTAGTGAAATAATCCACAGCTACAATGATGTATCCATGCCCCCGGTCGAGTGAGGGTTACATGTTAGGAAGTCAATGCCCCATTTGGTGAATGGACCAACAGAAACGACAGGATGTAAAGGAGAAGGATGAGATATTATCTTGTTATTATAAGTTTGGCAAGCATGGCATTGTTGAACAATAGTGATGAAATCCTTAAATAAAGAAGGCAGAAATAACCGGCTCGTAAGATCTTTTGGGTAGTGTCATACCCAGACATATGACCGCCACATGCTCCAGAGTGACAATCATTCAAATATTTCTCAGCTTCATCGTAAGTGAGACATCGACGGAAAATGGAATCAACACCACGGCGGTAAAGAGTATCACCTAGAATGATTTATTGGCAGGCTTGATAGCGTATGCGACGACGATCTGTACTAGATAGATCGGGCCGAAAAGTTTGAGTCTGGAGATAGATAATGATATCTCTGTACCATACATCATCAGAACTTATCAAAAAGAGGAATTCATAAGGTAAGGAATCCTCTACCACATTTTATGTCTCAGTGGAGGGAAGGTCACATATCAGTTCGGCGAAAACCAAATATTTCTTAGACTTAGCATGTTTGAATTCTAAGTCAAACTCCTGGAGAATCACTATCCATTTGGATTACTTGCCCCCTAGCAATTGTCACGTAAGGATATTCTAAATAGGGTTGCAATCGGAAATAACAGTGGTTTTTTGTAATAGGATATAATGACGAAAACGTTGGACAGCTTGAATAGATGCCAAGGCCAATTTTTCCACATGTAGGTATTTGGTCTCGGTAGTCGTGAGACTTCGACTCAAATAGTATATCACATGTTTTTCGTGTGAATCATTCTCTTGGACTAATGCCATGGCGATGGTAGAGTCTGAAGCAGCTAAGTAGAAAAATTAAGCCCAGCTATAGTCAGGGGGGAACAGTAATGGTGTACGAGTTAAGGAAAGTTTCAAAGCGTCGAAGGCTTTGTTTGCAGTATCGTCCCATACGAACTCATAATCTTTCTTAAGTAGCCAAGTGAATGGGATGAAGCGACGTAAAAATTTTGCCTTCCCTTGCAAACTTTGGAGCTAGCGGAGTGTGGAAGGAGGAGGTAGATTAAGGATAGCCTCAACCTTCAAAGGATCTGCACGAATCCCGTGTATCGACACGATAAAACCAAGAAGTCGACCGGACTCCACACAAAAAACACATTTGTGTGGGTTTAAGCGGATACGATAATAACGACAACGTAAGAAAATGGCCCTCAAATGCGTCGGGTAATCTTGGCGACACATGGAATGCATTGGTAGATCATCAAGATAAGGTTGCCCGATGTGCTTAATATCATGGAAAGCATAATACATAGCACCCTGAAAAGTTGTGCCAACATTTTTGAGACCAAAGGGTAATTTTCCGTAGGCAAAGGTCCCCCAAGGGAAAAAAAAAGTGGTCTTGTGTTGGTCTATGGGTAAAATATTAATTTGATTATAGTCGGAGAAGCCATCCATCAAAGAGAATATTTCATTGTCAGCATAATCGTCAACGATATGGTCGACAAAAGAGGCTGGGTAATTTTCCTTAGGAAAAGCCTTATTTATGTCTCTATAATCTACACAGACATGGATGGTACCTTGTTTCTTATTCATCAGAACTAGATTGGATACCCAATCAGTCAAAGCCACAGGATAGATAAATCTATCATTAAGAAGTTTTTCGAGTTCAAGCTTGATAGCAACAACTTTGCGTGGGTGCATTGGGCAAAGTCTCTGCCGAACGGATTTAGCATCCAGGTATGTATTAATCTCATGTAAAACAATATCAAGATCAATACCTGGCATCTCTTCGTAACTCCAAGAGAAAACGTTGTGGAAGTCTTGGAAAGGGGCTTTATATTCGTGGACCTCGTCGGTAGAACAACAGGCTCCAATATGAAGATTCTCCACGACTCCGAGTTTAATAGATATGTTGAGAGGAACGGTAGGTGAAATGTTTCTTAAGTTCCCTTCGTACAAGACATCATGTGTTGACTTAGGAACTGAAGAAATAACCACAACGGTCGACGAAGTCAAAATCCGTTGGTAACTCTCTATGGTATTGCTTTCTAGGAAGAGAATGGATCGATGATGTCCATCATCCCAGGTGATATCTTCCATAGACATGACTGACATGATCATCTCATCAGAAGGAAAAATCACATGAAACAGATCAGAAGATGAATCACAGAGAGGAGGAGAAGGGGTTGTCGATTGAATAGTTTGGTAAGCAGATTCGACCGGACTTAAAGGCATCTTGTCATCATAACGAGAGTAATCAACAGGGCTAGGTACCACCCATGGGTTGTATGACTCAAGGGATTCACGAATGGTGGTGGATATCATGTTAATAGAGGCAACAAAAGGAGGGGGGATATCAGGTGGTGGGATTGGAAATGTACCCATCAAAGTTGAATCTTTCAAAAGACCCACGTCGATATTCTCGTAACCAGGAGGTGTCTTTGAAATGAAGGGAACATTGCTAGTATGGAAATCAGAATTAAAGAAGGCCAGTTGGTCAACAATAATAACCTTTCCTTGATGCAAGAAACATACCACATGGAAAAGGGTAGACACAATTGCACGCATGGAATCAATCCAGCTACGGCCAAGTAAAAGGTTATAATCAAGAGGTGCATCGAAGATTTCAACCTCAACACTGACCGATTTACCTTCCAACATAATAGACAATGACAAAAGAACACCATAGGGTTTAAAGCCTGTACCATGGAAGGTATTAAGTGTATTGTGTGATTCGGTGAGGGTAGGAGAGCTAATGGATTTCCAACAAGTAACGGACATAACGCAAGTCGAGGCTCCCTCGTCAATAACAGTTCTACAGATATTCTTGTTTTCAACAGCAACTTGGATATGGAATGCTAATTGAGGAGGAAGCCTTGGAACGTGATCTTCTAAGTCAACGATTATGAGATTAGTATCCGTGGGATCAATTCCATCGATGGCCTTTAACAGTGTCTTCCGTTGAGCTAAGCAACTTTGAAGGACTTCGAGAGCTGACATCGCAGAGGGTGCTTGCACAAAATCTTCTACAATGATGTAGTTTTGTGCAGCACGGGCATGAGGGTTAAACACAGACTTTCGAACAATGCCCTTGGGAAGAGGGTGAAGGATTGTATCTAGACCCAGTCGTTCAAGATGAAGAGGAACATTGGGAGGTGAAGTTGAGGGAGAAGGTTGAACCAATGAAGGTGGTATATCATCAACTTTCTCTTTTAATGAAGAGTAATCTTTAGCTCGAGTTGAGACTGCAACTTCGCTCTTTTTAGAGTCACCAGTACACATAAGGACATAGGATGAAGTAGAAGGGGTATCTTGGTCATGAATGACCAATTGGGCTTGTTTTTTAGAAGGGAAAGGTTGTGACAAAGAGGCAGGTGTAGAAGGATTCCTGGTTCCTTGGAGGAACTTAGTAACTTCGACATGTCTTGGACAATATTTCGTGTAAAGATCATCACCACAAATAAGGCAGGGGTAATGAGGTTTACGTTTGTCTTTCTCATCAGTGGTTTGTGTTTTTTCTTTATCAGATTGTGGATTATTATTCTTGTCCACCTTATTCTTACCCTTTCCTTTCTTTTTATTTTGATTTTTTCCAGCAGGCGTGGATTGAACAGAATTAACCTTAGCGGTCTTACCGGTGGAAGGAATAGGAGTAGGGGTATCTTGTGCATTGGAATTATTGGACTTGGGATTGGTGTGACTGGCATGCGTCAACTAGGTCTCAGTGCGGCAGGTGTCAATCACACCATCAACAGCATGAGAGGCTGCTGGAGGTTTTGGGGTAGGGTTTGTGGAAGGACAAGGAGCATCAGGGATCAAATCATAAAGCATTCTCATTTGCGAACAAACGAGATCGATACATTGAGCACTACTAATCTCCTACTCTTCAGTGACAACATCACCCATGGCGAAATCCCGAGCAATAGGTCCAATGAGTGATTTGGTAAACCACTCAGCTAATAGTTGATCAAGAAGAGGAACTTTGATTCAACATCTTCTTCTCCTCCACTCGTGAATGTGATCGGAAATGTGAGTGGATGAGGATTGCTTGAAAGAACTCAAAATTTCAGTTCATGTCTCGTATCGAATTGGTAACTGGTAATGTTTCAGAAAAGCCATGGTTAGGGTGTTAAAATCATTGAAGAAACCTAGAGGTAACTCGATGTACCATTTTGTTGCCAAACCCATGAGACTTCATTGGAAAAGTCGTAGTCTGATGGAGTCATCCATCAAAGAGTTGGATGAACACCACAAATGAAAAGTCATAACATGATTATTAGGATCTTCTCATGATCAACCATCAAATTTAGGAATGTGGGACAGTAACTTGGTCGGTATGACGAGCCAATAAGGAGAATGTAAGATAGGATCATTCAAAATCCTAGACAGGTCAGGCAAATCCAAAGTGGCTAGGAAAGGCAACTGTCATTTCACTTGTGGAAACTGGTAGTTTTGAGGGGGAAGTCGCGTAGGTATACCAGTAGGACCATAAGCAATTTGCAAATAATCAGGCAGTCCTTATAGACTTGGTTGTGGAGGGTTTTGGGATGTATAGCCCGCAAGGTTGGGTTGGGTAAAGGGGTTCTCTTGGTAAGGGACACTAGATTGAGCACCCTGACCCCAAGTGGGATTCAAGGAACCTAGATACAGTTGACCAAATTTAGGAGGTACAAAAGAGTTAAATTGAGGATGTTTCCCCCCAGACGGTTGTGGATTTCCTTGGAAAGGAAGGTTCCAAAGTTGAGATTGTGATCCAGGCATGTTCTATCCATAAAGTGGGTTATGGAATTCAACCTAAGGTTTCCCCCTGTTGTTCCAGAGTCTGTACTTAAGGCTTACAAAGTATAGTGTCTAGGCATCCGAAAGTGAGTAAAGGATCAAGGAAGGGAAAGCATTGACCTTCGAGAAAGGAAGCTAAGGTTGATTTCTAAGTTGTCGCTTTCTAGCTTCCAATTGTTCCTGGATGTTTATATCCCGTTCAATGGCAGCCCATGAATGTTCAAGTTCTACCTGGGTAGTGGTTGTTTTAAGAATGGTATCGAAAAGGTTCAGAGCGATATGTGTTTGGTCCGATAAACCGGGTTCAATATTAGGTTGTCTTGCAGCAGGGACAGTCATAGAGGAACAGTAAAATTAAAGGAGAGTTTCAAAGTTTTAGATGTTGTCTCAATTCAATCGTATAAAAGAGGACTATTTGATTAAAAGTTAAAAACAAATTGCAAACCAAAGGCCTTTTCCCGTAACTACGTTATCCGTTAAATAAATGTGTGTGGTGAAAATGGAGAAAAACATAAAGTTGCTTATAATACGAGGCTCCTATCAAGGGAGAATCTCGCTGTATAAATAGGAGAAGAAAAAAGTGAGAAGAAATCTAATGAATGTATAAAATATGAAAATCTACAGAGTCCACGGGTCTTGTACCTGCTAATAGCCGATACAGAGGAAAAGTTGTAAACGTTATAGACAATTTAAAATTAATCACCACAGTAGAGGTTTTACTAAATTGTAGCTAAACATTCATCAAACATATATATATGAAATGAAATTGAAAATGAAATTACAGAGAGAACAAACTCATAACACAGTCTTGACAGAATCAGGAGTCTTTGGATTTGCTTTGTATTAATATTCAAAAATTTGAGAGTCTCTATTACAATCGACCAAAATAGGTCCAGCCCTTGTTCTTTCTACAAAATGTATATTTATACAAATTTCTATAGTATGGAATCTCAAACGTTCCAGAGGTTTTCGGTTACAACAAAGGAGATTAATCGTTTCAATTCTTGGTTTTTGTCCTTATTTGGTACCGGAAACCTGCCTCTTCGCATGTTTCGTGCAAATGATGCACTTCTCCACCAGCTGGGATATTAACTTAGAAGGTTCTTCTTGATTGTTGGCCTCGAAAGTGTAACAGTCCTTCGCCAATTTTGGCAACTTTCCCTCCACCTGTTGGTCTTTGGTGTTGACAGAACATAATTGTACACTCAGTTTAATCAGCCATTTATCTATTTGGACTATGTCCGTCTGGGTTACTTGTGAAATTTCGGCCAATTCTCTTTCTTCATTTTCCTTAATCTTGAGTAGATGCTCGGCTGTATTGATTTGGCCCAGTGTTTCAGTGTTTCCTTCATCGTCGGGACCTAGCCCACTTCCATCTAGAAAACCGAAGGTTTCTTCACAAGATTTTCTTATCTCTCTAGCTTATTGTCTGCCTTTGGATATGTCACGCTCCCATTCTTTCAACAAGATGTTACCTCGGGTCTGCTCCGAGATAGAAAACCTGGAACTACTGCTTGTCTCCCTTCTCGTCGTAGCTATAATAGCCTCCTGGAAAGCAACTTGGGCCGCCCCAGCATCTTTTTCTCTGAGAGTGAGGTTTTCCAATACTTGATCAATGAGTTGGCATTTTTTTTGAATCGTTTCTACCTTAGCAAGTAGGCCTTGTTGAGCTGCCGACACTCTTTTTATGATCTCTATAGCTTGGGATTGAAATATCCCGATATCAATTACTTGGCTTTTGGCTAAGTCTAATTTGACTTGTAGTTGCTCTATCAATTCTCCTTGTTGGCCTACCTGTGTCTGACTTGTCTGAGCCATCAACTGCATCTGTTCGAGGTCAGCTTTGAGCCACTCAATTTCGTTTTGATCAGCTACTCTAGCTTGTTCCAAACCTGTATTCGCCTTATCTGTGGCAGCAGCCTTTGCTGTAGCTAGTTTAGCCTCTAATGTTTTGATCAAACGATTTTTTTGCTTCAGCTGATCCTTTAGGGTCCCGACTGAATATTGGTTGGTTGTAGTGAAAGCCCCCAATGTTCCTGCTATTTGAGTCGCAAATTCTTGCTTCTTCACATCTTTTCCATCAACTAAGATTTTAAATTTCTTGGCTATCTTACCTTCCTCTTGATAAAATTATTGTTTCACGATAGCCTTTCTCTTCTTATCAAAGAAGAATTCATTCGGAGGCAGCTCTTTCGTTGTTATGGGCGTTAATTCTTGGCCGAAAACCCATCCTGCATCTGGGACCCCTTTCATGGACTGTAAGGGGGTAATAGAAATGATGGGATTGCTGACCTGCTTAGATGATTTCCCTGGAGTAACAACCGAATTTGGCTCGCTCGGAGGGTAGGACGTTTCGGCTTCCCGTTTCGGGCCCCCAGTTTGCTCCTTCTTGTCCTTGTGTTCTTCTCGGTTGGGTGCTGAATCTTTGGAGCTTTCGACTTCCATTTTTTGCACCTCTATGGTCGTTGTATTCTCACCCCGTAATACTAGGGGAAGGCAGCTCCATCGATGTTCTTGGAATTTCAACTCCCGAAGCGCGATATCCCGAAGTACAAAAAGTAAAAAATTTCGTTTAACGATAAAAGGTGGTACTTATGAAAAATAACATCCTACGCTATTTTGCATGTCGGGACTACTGAAAATTTTAGTTTGTAAGTGTCACGAAGTGAAAGAGAACTTAAAGACCAACATTTGACCTTTTTAAAAATTATATTTAAACCAGTCGAAAAAGGCGGCTCCAACACCGCCCAAGATGAGGTTGTGCCCCAATCTGAGGTTGACTCCCAAATTGAGGTTTCCCCCCAGCTTGAGTTTGACCTCCAACATGAATCTAGTAACCAGGAGTGAATGAATGATTGGTGCCTCCAACTGGATTGGAGCCACTAGGGCCAGATCCTCCAAGCAAAGGTGGAGGAGGAACATAAAGCCCTCCGGAGAGAACCTGGGCAGGTGTAGGAACAAAACTAGCAAAAACATTATACCTAGGAGGAACAAAAAGTCTGGGTGGAACCTGGGTAGGGATAGCAATGGAAGTGTTCAGAGCTCTATACCCAGGGGGAAGTGATGGATTTGGTCTAAATGGAAGTGGTATCCCAATCGGAGCTTGGGAGATAACCACATTTCCGGTATGAATCGTGGTATCTTGCGGGACCATAGTAGAATGGGCCATCTGAAGAGTAGGTATCGAGTGAGAACCAATCAATATTTGGTCTGAAACGGTGGTGACACTACTACTAGTACCAGTAAAATGGTTTAAAGGTATCGTATAGGTAACAGACGTCTCAAGCCCTTGCGATGTCATAGGTCGATCAGGACTCGCTCCTAGGTTACTGTACAGATCACGTACTGTCAAAGGGACGGAACTGGATTAGAAGTTTTGATAGTGTGAGCCGGGGTCCTAAAAGATTCACTGTGAAAATGTGGATCCTCTACTCTAAATCCTACATTAGGTCCAGTAGGTACTTCAAAATTTTCATCAACAACAATTTCTCCTGATGAGTTCATCCGGAGCATACATGGATTTCGTACAACACTCAATGTCGGATTGACAGGGAGGCGAAAATCCTCTAAGGAGTCTGAAACAATTCGAAATCCTTCCAATGAGTGTGTTCTTCCAACTTACGAAGCAACTTCATGGTCGACTACTCCCTCTGGAGAGCCTTCTATTGAATTAGGAAGCAAAGGCTGGTAGCCTTCCAGATCTTCCGGGGGTAGCCCTTGCATCCTACGTGAACGGAAAAGGACGATGTTCACTGAATCGAGTAAAGAACGGAAAAAATCTATGGCCAACTAGAGAAAACAAACAACACTCGCTAATAAAATCTAGGAATCAAACCAAGCAAACAAACCTTCTTATTTCGAAGTCACTAGTTGGTGATGAAATCCAATGTCGCGAAATCAAGACAAGAAGGGGCTGAGATAAACGGGTGGAAAAGTTACGTTGACGACCTGCTTAAAGGACTTACACCCTGGTGCAAGCTCCCACACATAATCCCGGATATACCCACCAAGGATCCCGAGTGAGTCTGGCCAACGTCGATTCCAGGTACCGTGAAGATTTGCCCCTCCACAGTCACCTCGTGTAAAGACCCTAAAGAGATAAGCTACTAAGGTTACCAACTACAACAGTGATGCATGGGGAAACGGTCGACATTCTGATCCACACGCAAAGGTAGGGTATCTAGCCCGAAATCAACTTGA